>OZ005653.1:165213704-165518704 GCA_963930645.1 Salticus scenicus | reverse complement strand
GATTGGTAATCATATCCTAGGAATTATAGCTAAGCATGCTAGAAAGTAAAATTTTAATTGTTTTTATTGTGATGCAGTTGAGTGCAGTTAGCAAGTTCATATTACCAGGTAATTGTAGTCCTGTGCCTTGGAAATTAACATTTTTGTAAGGAATAATAAAAAACTGTTTTGTTTATACAATCTCCATAATCAAGGAAATCTGACTACAGTTTGAAACATTTTTCGAAACAATTCCTGGAGTTATTTGGACTAGCATGTTTGCTTTTCAGGGTGGAAGAGCTGCAGAATAAAGTTAGCTATTATTTAATTTATCTTTTTTCTTTTGAGGATTTTTTTAATGATTTAAGTATAGCGCCTTCTTGTCTCAGGAATTTAAATAATGAAATAAAATAAATAAAATAAAATAAAAAGATTAATAAATAATAGCCCATAGTTTAAACTGTGTGATCAAAGTTAAAGGTAATAATAGTTTAATATTCTGGGGAAAAATGATTAGGTTATGGTCGCAAATTAGGCATTTAATGAAAAAATTCTGAAAGAGAGGTTAATATACCTGTTATATTTTTGTTGTTTGAAAGGCTAGGATTTTTTTTTTTTTTCCTAAATCAATTTGTATGGCATCTAGGTCATCATCAAACCCTTTTACTTTTTTTTTTTTTTTTTTTTTTTTTTTAACACAATGCAGATTTTTTTTTTTAAGAAAGATGATGATGATGATGATAATAATAATAATAATAATAATAATAAAACTATTTTTCTCATAGCCATTATGGCGGTATTATGGTATTAATTGGATAATAATAAACTTTAAATATATATATTGTTCTGAAGAAAGATTTAATTAACACCACATAATATGAGCCCCATAGCTGCCAAGTGGTGTAAGTCCAAATTTTACAAAATTGAGTTAGAGGTATAATATTGTTCCGCGAGGGGTCCGCTATTCATTTGCTGAGTGGTGTAAATCCTAGTTTATATTTATGCCACTAAGAGCAATTAGAATTAATTGTGAACATGAACACAAAAGCCATTTTTTCTCAAAATGGTATTTTTGGACTTACTTCACGTGGCAGCTAAAGGGTCATACATTATTCCTTCAACTACATTTTACATTCACATACTTTATCAATATTGTACTTTTTTAATGTTTAAATTTCAGCCTAATTGTATTATTTTACATGGTATTTTATGAATTCAATATTGGAATTGTAATGTTCTATATATTTCATTTTTAGGGATATCTCCATATTAAAAGTAACACCTTTCGATATAAAACACAAAATTTTATATCATTAGAGATTTTTACACTTTTTAATTAGCCTAATTATAAATTTTCATGAAGTGTGTTTAATTAAACATCTATTTTATCGCAAACTAATTTCTGCTGTTCCCTCAAAAATTAATTTACATTGAGCAAAGACATATCAAGGTAACGATTTAAAAATAATTAAAGAAAAACTGCGTATAGAAAAAGAAAACTTATATTCCATAGATGTGTTAAAGACACGTTTATGAATCAAACATAATAACTTTTCCTAAATTTATAGCATTTTCTAAATGTGAATTTTATATTATATATTTAATATCTTAAAGTTATTTTATCTACAAAAAAGGTATAATTTTGCTAGGGTTTTTAAGAATATATTTGTATAAAAATTCAATATAAGAATATTTTTCAGAAGATATTACAAGATATTTGCAAAAGCAACATTGAATGTTATAGGATAAAAATTTATAATCATTACAATTGCAGATTTCGAGCTAAATAATTCGATAACTAATTTATGAGCATGTTTATTTCAACGTATTATATTTTGTGAAAAATTAGGATTGTTTATGAAAATTTAAAAGTTAGATTATATTTTAGTTTGTAAATATGACATATAAAAATATAATTTGTATAAATATCTAAATTGGCGGATGTTGTACGTAACCAATTGTTGTCACTTTTATTTTAATATCAAGGTTATTGGGAGCATTATAGTAAGGGGATATTTAATTTGATTATATGTGACTGTATGTATTTAAGGCCATATACAGACACAGAGGTGGAAATTAAGACACACAAATAAATTGACTGCGAGAGACGAAGATGATACGTATGCATGCGGGGAGAAAAAGCAGAAAAATGAGAAAATAGAAAATGGATTTCAAAAAGAAAAAAAAAAAAAAAATGTATATTTTTCGAACATTAAAAATATTAAAACTAAAAAAAAAAAAAAAAATTGCGAAAACTAATAAATTCGTATGATATTTTAATTTGTATAATATTTGAAACTTAAGACATAACGCATTTCAATGTCTACTTATTTTAAATATAATTTTAAAATTTTATATTATACTTGTAAACCTTTTAGATCTCTCACAGTAAAAATGTACTCTACTTACTTAAACTTTACGGTTAAAATATAAAGAGAAAAGTAGATTTGAAAGAGAAATGAAATTCGGAAAGTGGAGGGGGGGGGGTATGTACAGGTATGAAAAGAAAGAAAAACTTACAACATTTGCTTAAAGAGAAAACTTCTTTTTTTTTTTTGGGGGGGGGGGATAACTGATATTTAAAAAAATTAATTTACATGTATTTTAAGATTAAAGTATAACGCATTTTTAATGTCCATATGCTGTAATTATAACTTTTACATTTTACATAGTTCCCGTAAGCATTTTAGATCTCATACAAGAAAAATATTCGCTTATTACTGAAATCTTATTTTTTAAATATAGAAAATAAAATGAATTCATTGTAAAGAAATATTTTGGATACGTACGTACACAATCTAAACTAAAATTATTTCATTTAAAAAGAAGTTTACTGCTCAAACATTCTGTTTCAAAATACTTTTTAGAAATAATTTACGTAATTTGACACATTTGATATTCTCAGTTTAAACCATTACACATTTTAATATCCGTCTACTTGTATATATATATATATATATGTGGGAAGTTCCTTGCAGAGCCAACAGATGGCGCTGTCTCTGATGCTTATCATTGAACGAGATGACAAACGGAGGAGTTGAGATCTGGCTGCAGTGGAGATCGGTTGAGACCTTCAGCGCGTAGGCTGACAGGCTCATTTTTCTGCTAATTAGAGCTTGTTGTGCTCTGTATAAGTGTGTAGAGCCATGGAGAGCTCTATACCATAATCTCACTTATTAGAAATAGTACGCGTAGGTACTAATGTGAATTGTAGAGCGAGTCAGTGCTCATATATGATACTTTCTGTTAGTCCTAGTAATGAAGAGAGCTTGTTATGTGTATTAGGCCTCGAAACCAGCAAATGTTATTGATGGAAACCCTGCTATTATTATCATTTTATCTTTGTGTAAACTGTGTTGTGAACGTAATAAATGTTTTTTAGTTATCTTAATCGCACCCCTTCATTGCCCCACCCCTAGACGCCCAGCTCATATACTACAAGTGGGGACTCTGCCGCGATATTACCACCAACAAGTTAAAAAAGGTAACTGTTATTGTTATATATTTATCATTGTGTTTGATAATACATAATAATGATTAATGCATTGAGCAAAAAGAGTTTGAGTTACTATTTTGAATTAGAAATTAATGGTGAAATATTTGAGAACACTTTTGGTTTCACTGTGTGATGAAATTAAATAAATATATTACTTGAGAAGAATGAATAAAAATAAGAATTATGATTGAAAAAAATATTCTGAGTAATCTTTTATAATTGTGCTTATTACTGTTTGCAATAATATTTTAACAATATTATAACAATATTATTTTAAAACGAAAGTGATAACAATTATTAAATAGAGAACAATAACAATAATGGTGATATTATATGAAATATGTGTAATAATTAAGAAATATATAAGATGATCTAAGTATTCTGTTGTATATTACAAATTGTTCTGCAGGTGGTTATTTAAAAATCATGATAATTTTGATTTGAGAACAAAAAGCATAGAATCATTTTTAAGAAATATGTTCTCATATTATTTTGTTTCTATTTAGGTATGATATTAATTTGGTAGAAATATTGAAATATTTTTTGGTATAAATAATTATTTAGAGTTATAATGGCCCAAAACGTGTTGCAAGGCATTAGAAAAGCCGATTTAAGAACAATTGCTGAAGAATTAGGCCTAACTGTTCCGGCGGAAGCTAAGGTACTTGAAATCAAAACTTTAATTGAGAGTTCTGATATTTATAAAAATGATTTAGAATTTGTTAGAGGTGTTATTAAAATGTTACTAGAAGAACAAAAGTTGAAATCTGTAGAAGAACAAACCAAAATTGAGATAGAAAGAATTAAATTATCCCAGTTAGAAAAAGAAATAGAGTTACAGAATTTAAAGTTACAGGCTGCAGCAAATAATTCTAGTAATAATGTTGAGCAATCAAATTCAGAAACTACTTCACAATCATTAGAAAATTTAATTAGAAGTATTCGAACTTTAACCATTTCAGTACCTGAGAAACCGGAAGCTTTGCACTTATTTTTTCAATCCCTTGAAAAGGCATTCGTTTCTAAAAATGTACCCCCTAAATTTAAATCGGAAATATTGATTAATTTATTGGGAGATAAATGTAATCAGGTTCTTGCGTACGTAACCACCGAAGAAATTAACGATTATGAAAAAGTTAAGGAATTAATTTTAAGACAGTTCCAACCAACGCCGCGTGAATGTTTAAGTAATTTTAAAAATGCGTTGCGTAATCCGTCAGAATCTCATGTCCAATTCGCTTCGCGTCTAAGCGCTTCTTTTGATTACTATTGTAGATTGAGAGGGGTTAACGACGTTAAGCAATTGTGTGATCTTATAGTTTCTGATAAAATATATGAAACGTTGGATTCTAGAACTAAGGAACATATTAGTGTTCGAGAAGGTCAAAATTGGTTTAAACCCAACGAGTTAGGTCGGGAGTGTGATTTATTCTACTCTTCTAGAGGTAAATCGTTAATTGAAACTAATAATAATACGCGAAACGAAAGTTCAGAGAATAAGCGGTTTGTAAACAAAACTCCTTTTAGAAAGACACATTATAATAATAAAGATCCCATAGTACGTAATTCGGTATCTAATCAAACTCACGAAAAGCATGAAAGAATGTGTTATATTTGTGGTGCAAAAGGGAAAACATTTCATTTCGCTAGAGTGTGCCCTAAACGTAGTTCAGAGAAAAAAGAATTCCGTGAAAATCTTCCAACGAATTCAGTAGTTCAATCCGAAACAAGTCCGATTAACCTAATTGTTAATGAGCTCGAATATGTTGATATTTTAGTGGATGATATTCCACTTAAAGGGTTAAAAGATTCTGGTTCTTCGATTCTAATTGTAAATAAAAATAGCATTCCACAGACTAAAAATGTTATTTCTTCAACCACTCTAGTTAGCTGCTTTAATGAAAAGAAAGATGCAAATCTGACTGAATTTAAAATATCTTTACCTAATCATGATTCAATAAACATAATCGGTGCTTTATGCAACAATTTGACATGCGACGTAATTCTGCCTAATAATATCTTTCATATTTTGAAACAACAAAATAAAGAGGAAGCAGATGTTTCGAGTTCCAGCGTAGGGGGGAAAGATAGTCTTCTAAATTCGGGGGAAAGCAATTTCGATGAAGCAAATGAGTGTTCTTTTCCTGTATTCGATCGAAAGGAAAATGAAATAGATATTTTTTTTTCAAGTATGTGCAATTTTTCAGAAGAAGAAAAATTCGATGTCAGTTATATTTTAGATAAGTCGTTAAAAGAGAAATTAAGCGAATTAATAAAAAGTTATAAGCCAGTTAAAACAAAAAGTACTGATTTAAAAATGTCCATTATTTTATCTGATGATATACCAGTGTGCTCACGCTCTCGCAGATTATCATTTGTAGAGAAATCAGAGGTGGATAGACAAATTGACCAATGGTTAAAGGATGGTATAATTAGAGAAAGTACATCAAATTATGCTTCGCCAATAGTGGTGTGTAGGAAAAAAGATGGAGGAATAAGGTTATGCTGTGATTATCGTGCTTTAAATAAGAAAATAATTAAAGATAAATACCCGTTGCCAAATATTGAAGACTTATTTGATAGATTAGGGGAGGGTAAAGTTTTTTCGACACTAGATTTAAAGAATGCGTTTTTACAAGTTGATGTAGAGGAAAAAAGTAGGAAATATACAGCTTTTGTGACCGATAATGCCCAGTATGAGTTTCTAAAAGTTCCCTATGGATTATGTAATAGTCCCTTAGTATTTCAAAGATATGTAAATTATGTGTTTAAAGACTTATTAAAAGATGGTACTGTAATTATTTATTTAGATGATATAATTATTCCATCTAAAGATGAGAATGAAGGGTTAGATAAATTAAAACGTGTGTTAGAAACGGCATCAAAATTTGGTCTAGAGTTAAATTTAAAGAAATGTCAGTTTTTGAAACGTAAGATCGATTTCTTAGGTCACATAATTGAGAATGGCACGATTAAACCCTCAGTAGAAAAAACTCTCGCAGTACAAAATTTCCCAGAACCCCGTAATGCTAGGGAAGTGCAGAGTTTCTTAGGTTTAACGGGTTACTTTAGAAAATTTATTCGTTCATATGCCAACATAGCAAGACCACTCAGTGACTTATTACGTGCTTTCACTCCATTTAAATTCGAGCAAGAGCAGAAATTAGCTTTTCAAAAGCTTAAAGACATTTTATCTAATGCACCTGTCTTACACCTTTTTAAGCAAGGCTATAAGTTAGAAGTTCATACAGATGCATCTAAATTAGGATTCGGTGCAATCCTATTACAACAAGATGACGATGGACAGTACTATCCAATCCATTATATGAGTAAAAAGACCTCTGTACAAGAAGAAAAATACTGTAGTTATGAGTTAGAAGTGTTAGCGATAGTAGAAGCCCTTAAAAAATTTAGGAACTATTTGTTAGGTAGTAAATTTAAAATTTATACTGACTGTCAAGCGTTCACTAAAACTTTAGATAAACGTGAATTGACACCTAAGGTAGCCAGGTGGTCTTTCCTGCTACAGGAATTCGACTACGAAGTAGAACATCGACCTGGTAAACAAATGCAGCATGTTGACGCTCTTAGCAGACACCCTGTAATGGCTGTAAATACTGATACCCTTACTCATCGTATTGCTACTGCTCAAGAAAATGATGAGTTTATCAATACTGTGAAATCTCTTTTACAACAAAACCAAAATGACGAATATGTGTTAAAAAATAATGTTTTATATAAAGTGTTAAATGATAGGGATGTACTAATTGTCCCAGAGATCATGCAACTTGAGGTCGTAAAGAAATGTCATGCCTTAGGACATTTTTCGGCTAATAAAACTGAAGAGTTAGTAAAAAGAGATTACTATTTTTCTAATATGAAAAAATGCGTAGATAACGTTGTAAAAAGTTGTATAGAATGTATACTTGTAAATAAGAAACAGGGAAAAGGAGAAGGTTTTTTGAACCCTATCCCTAAAGGGGACATACCATTATCCACGTATCACATCGATTTTGTGGGTCCGTTGCCGACCACTAATAAAAACTACAATCACATTTTTACAGTAATCGACGGATTTAGTAAATTTTCGTGGCTATATCCAGTCAAATCAACTTCTTCAGCAGACGCCTTGCAAAAATTAAAACAGCAAGCTGGTATTTTTGGTAATCCCGCAAGAATAATATCCGATCGTGGACCTGCGTTCATATCTAAGGAGTTTGCAGATTACTGTAAATCAGAGGGAATCGAACATGACACCATCACAACCGGAATCCCACGAGGGAATGGTCAAATTGAGAGACTTCATCGAACAATCATTCCTGTATTATCCAAGTTATGTATAAATGACCCTAACAAGTGGTACAAGTTTGTTGAGGCTGTTCAGAGAACTATTAATTCCACCACATCGAGAAGTACCAAAAGAACTCCTTTTGAACTACTCACTGGAGTAACAATGAGAAGGAAAGAAGATAAGAGAATACTAGAACTTCTCGAAGAGGAAAGGATAAATTCCATGCTTGATAATCTTAACACCATTCGTGAAGAAGCAAGAAAAAATATTCTTAAGATTCAAGAAGAAAATCGCCGATGTTACAACAAGAAGAGAAAGAAAGCCCATGTATATAAAATTAATGATCTAGTTGCCATCCAGCGAACTCAGTTTGGAACCGGCATGAAACTAAGACCAAAATTCTTAGGTCCTTATAAAGTTGTGCGAGTAAAGAACAAAGACAGATATGAAGTCGAGAAGATAGGCGATCACGAAGGACCTATACATACTAGTACTTCTGCAGACCATATGAAATTATGGTCCACAAACTAAATAGACTGAACTAAATGGACTGATAAACATTACAGAAAAAGTTAACTGTGAATTTTTATGTACATAATTTTTTTAATGTCTGTTTCTCTTTTTTGTTTTTTTTTCTTTTAATTGTATTTTGCAGATATCCTTTAGTATCCCAGGTTGGTTTACGGTGAGGTCACCGCAACATCAGAATGGCAGAGCGTTGTGGGAAGTTCCTTGCAGAGCCAACAGATGGCGCTGTCTCTGATGCTTATCATTGAACGAGATGACAAACGGAGGAGTTGAGATCTGGCTGCAGTGGAGATCGGTTGAGACCTTCAGCGCGTAGGCTGACAGGCTCATTTTTCTGCTAATTAGAGCTTGTTGTGCTCTGTATAAGTGTGTAGAGCCATGGAGAGCTCTATACCATAATCTCACTTATTAGAAATAGTACGCGTAGGTACTAATGTGAATTGTAGAGCGAGTCAGTGCTCATATATGATACTTTCTGTTAGTCCTAGTAATGAAGAGAGCTTGTTATGTGTATTAGGCCTCGAAACCAGCAAATGTTATTGATGGAAACCCTGCTATTATTATCATTTTATCTTTGTGTAAACTGTGTTGTGAACGTAATAAATGTTTTTTAGTTATCTTAATCGCACCCCTTCATTGCCCCACCCCTAGACGCCCAGCTCATATACTACATATATATATATATATAAATGATAGATATCGCAATAAAATTTAATCTTAAAGTTTAGCAATTAGTAGATACAAAACAATACCAACACACAAAAATATAGAACTGATCTTAACTTAGAGGAAAGACTGACACAAAATTGTTGCGATTTAGATTACGAACTAATAAGAGACAAAAATAACTTAAATTACTTACGCCGACATGAATGATAATAAAAAAGGACCATTAAACTTAATGACAGAGAAAACAAATAAATAACCACAGAAATAATTGGATAAAAATGCTTAAAATTAGAAGTAAAATACTCGTCAAGGGACATGTACTTCATAAAGCTGTGAAAGCTGAATCGATTTCGTAAAACAATATAGCTAATCATAGCAATTTATATCGTTTCAGCCCCGATCAAAGCAGGAAAACCATATAGAATGAGAAATTAAATTAAATATTAAATTAAATCAAATATTAAATAAAATCTTCATGGATACCAGAGAGAAAACTAGAAAAAAGCATAGTAGCCACATGTAAAACATTTAACACAAACTGGAGAATAGGATGATGCCAACAAAACAGAAGAACGTGCTGGCCAGAGCAACAGTCGAACACATTCTGTATCAGAGAAGGTCCGGACAATACAAACAACTTGCGGTCGTGGATTATCTTGCTTAAATTTTGCGCTACGGAGGCCTCGAATACAAGGCAGAGGGGCGGGCCTTAACTCACTAGAAATTTAATGGCCGCTGTTCAGAGTGCCAGGAATACGAACATGAATTAATCGAGACGTGTATCCAATGGGAACCCATAACATCATTGCGAATGATGGACAGTATGATGATGTCGAATCCCAGCTGGCAATGTGCATTATTCATAATGCCGTTAAATACGGATAAGGCAATCTTGATGCTGTAAAAGGGATTGTGATTTGTCTGAAAAGTGACTTCACGCCATTCCTGCGTCCAGGTTCATCGTTGATCACACATTAATGGCGCCCATATCAGTGATGCAGTTTTGAGGATAATCAGAATCTTGGTAGCCGCATACTGAGTCACCTCCTGGATTGATGGCATGTTGTACCATTGGATGCACGTCCCGGTCACCTCTTGTTTTCATTCTCGCCACTCTGAATACCAGCCATTACATTTCTGACGAGTTAAGGCCCATCGCTCTTCCCTATGTTCAAGGCTTCCGAAGCGCAACATTTAAGCAGAACAATGCACAGCCGCAAGTTGTCCATATTCTCTGGACCTTCATTGATGCCGAATGTGTTCGACTGTTGCTCTGGCCAGCGCGTTCTCTTGATCTCGCACCAATGAAAATGACTGTTTAATCGTTGAAAAGCGACTGGCCCCCCTACCACTCACCAGTAACTTTGATCGATGAATTGTGGCATCGTGTTAAAACTTCATGAAGTGTTCTACCAGTACATGTCATCCAATCTCTGTTCGATTCAATGCCTAGGCAGATATGTGCTGTTATTGCTCACAGTGGTCGCTGCTTTATGTACTGTTTTCTCAGTACATATTATTCCAAATTTCCTGAAATTTTAATCAATTGTTCTTCCTACTATAATGTATGTGTCCAACAAATTTCATTCCGTTATTATTATTCCTTCTTGGTGTAGCAATTTTAATGGCCAGTAGTGTATATATATATATATTACCTATGCAGTTAATCACAGCATGGTGAAGTGTTGTTTAGGTATTATAAAAGGAAAATATCAAAGTTTATTCTTTTAGTACATTGCTTTCCATTTTGCAATTAAATTTTGATACTGTATCCAAACAAAATCTATTTTTCATGAGGCTATCTGTTTTCTAGATGTATTACGAATGATAAGAAATTCAATATATTAATTATTCGAAATATATATATATTATATATATTATTCGAAAGAACAATTTTTACTTTTATGTATGCTCCAAGTTTTCGAATAATTTAATATTAAATATTGCTTTCATTATTCTATGACGTTCTTAAATTTTATAAGAATATTAAAGGCCAAGTTAATATTTTTGACGATTTCTGTTCATAATGAAATAGAAAAAAAAAAAAAAAAGAAAAAGGAAGAAAAAAAGAAACAAATGAAACAAAAAATAAAGTGAATCTTTTATTTATTTATTTATTTATTTATTTATTTATTATTATTATTATTATTTTACTTTTTTGTTCTTTGCATTTAGTTTTTGTTTCTCTTTTGCATTTTTTTTCTTTTTTAGGATAATAATAATTAAAAAATTATTAGTCATTACTTATGAAGTTCAAAATTATTCATATTCATAAAGCCTGAAACAGATATTCCTTTGAAAGTACTATATACAGAATATATGCAAGCTTAAAATTAAGGTACATACGACTTTATTTTATTTATTTACTTTTAGATAATTTTTCAGGATATATGCATCATCGCTTAATTACTATATACTTTTGCGTATAAGAAAAGTATATTTAAGAAATTAAATTGCATTACTCCCTCATTTACTAAATAAAAATGTTATACAAGTTACAAAGTTACAAAGCGATTATTTTTAAATAAAAATTTTGTTTTAGATGCAAATTTTGCATGTTGTCTCTCAAAACATTATATAATATCATTATAATGTTGCTTCTCTTTGACATAATAAATCAATGGTAGTGTTCTCTTATGCAATTCAGACTGAGGCAAAATATTTGAGACTAAATCAAAAATATACCGCACTTTTTTTTTTTTTTTTTTTTTTTCGCCATCTAACATTTGTAATTAAATGTTAAAAAATAAAATATTCGTATAATATTTTTTTGCATCATTAATCTTCTGGAAGTAAAAGTATAACACAAAATGTCTCTTGCCAAATAAATATAAATAATACTTGTCAAATATGGAAAAATAAAAAGTATGATTTTAATGCGGGAATTCTGAAACTCGTCCCACCTCATCTTTCAATTTACCAGTGAAGGGCCGTAAATTCCCTCAAAAAGATCTGTTTAGGGCAGAAACTGTTCCTAACAAACCATACTTGTCAAATAACGATGTCTAAGCTCATTTTTATAGTACGGAAAATAAAAAAGCTTCTCTTCCCCACCCCCCCCAGGAGCTCAGGTATCGCTGTACATATTGTTTCGTCATTTCTTGCTGGTAAGAAAAAAAGCAGGAAGCGGCTGCCCACGTGCAGTATGCGGCTCCCAGTTTGCGCCCCTGTACAGCTCGTTAGGACGCCCCAACGACCCAACATCATTCCGCCAATTGATGCTGACACTTCGGAGAAGAATCAGATAGGAAGTGTATCAAAGTTGGCCGAATAATCTCGTTTTGGCGATAGTAAAGTCCTCGCCAAAATACAAAAGCTTCTCCAGTGGATTGTTTCTGTGTGTTTCAGTTTATGTCTTTTCAGTGACTACATGACGAAATTTTTGGGAAAAAATTAATTAGAAATGTTCTTTTGTTGTAATTTATTTAATATGACAGTAAATTACACAAAGAATATTGAACAATTTAGAATTTATTTTGCTATTGTATTATTTATAACTGAACTTTAAATTTATTTTCTTAAATGTACCTGAAAAGGACGAAATAGTTCATACAAAATTGATTACGTACTATACTAGATATAATAAAATTATATATCACATTCTAATTAGTTATTACAAATCAATTCATTCAAAACAAAGTATTTCTTTAATATTAAGAATTAAAAATAGTTTAAATAAATTACAACCAGCATTTGAATGAAAATCAATTATATAATCTAAATTTCTGTAAAACTTATAGTAAGAAAAAAAGTAGTAATAAAATAAATGCAAGACCCAATAAATCTTTCAGAAATACTTGATAATTATAAATATCGCAATACCATTTGGCATCTATTTTGTTTACGAATGAAAATTTATGAAACAAATATTATTATAATTTTTTATTATTCAAATAACTTTGCATGCAGTTAAACATTATATCCATTTTACTCATATATTTTAAATGTAAATGCAATAATAGCATAACATACATTTAAATGTTATATTCTAATGCAATGTAATCAATATTTTTCAAAATTTTTAAATTCTTTTGTAACTTTGCGTAAAATTATTTTTAGAACTATTGCACAAGTTTTATTCAATCACATATGATGGTAAAATATTAAAAAAAAAAAAAAAAAAATGATAAACGAACTTAGTTTACAAAAAATTACTTAAATTATATAGCTATATATTACTTAAATTATATATTTCATTTTTAATTGTATGCAATTTTCTGTTTTAAAAAATTCTTTAATAATTTCTAAAATTAAAATTATTGAAGACAACATGCAAATTTATATTATAACCCTGAATAATTTTAAAATTAAAATTATCAATATATGTTATAAATTTAAATGTTGCAAAGCTACAATTATTTTTAGGTTGAAACCATTAAATGAACAACAAAATTATAAAAACTAAGTTAACGCACTCAAATTTAAAAATATCTTTATTTTCTTTTCTTTCTCACACCAAAAATCTGAATGCTAAAATATAATTACTCATATAACAGATCTTCCACCCAAGATATCCTAAGAATGACTCAGAGATGCTCTGTCCTCACTAGGATATCCTGAACATGTCCTGGGAAGAAGATATGGTAGACGGATAAAAGTGTAATAACGGAATCTTTATACATATGAGCTAAGGTTGTATTGTGTGATGAACTACCGAATGCTTTGCAACAGCTTATGTGCTAAAAAAACAGCGAATATTTGCATTAATAACAAGGATAGGAAATTTGCACAAAACTCATACCGGTGTTTATGAAAAAGAATTTTCTTTTTTCTTAAACCAACGATTTTATAAGTATAGAAAAATTTTAAACAAATACCGGAATGAATTCTGCGCCAAATTCCCATCCCTGATTAATAAGCATTTGTTACAATTTTTTAGTACAAAACTGATATTAATATTCAGTTTTAAAAAAAGTTTACATTATGAATTAGGAATAATGTTTCATCCTTATATATTTTGTGTTCATTTTACATTGAATCCAATCATCTAATTCAAAATTATAATATTAATTATTATTATTATTTTCACTGGCATTTTGGGTGATCCCATACTAAATATTTCTGTATACTTATTAAACAGTTGGTATTTTATTAAAATACTAAAGCATATTTAAACATACAAATCTTAATATCGGTAATTTATAAAAATCGTATAATAATCTGCATTATTAAAACATTTTATTTCTTTTTTAATAGAAATTTTGTTAAATTTAACGAAGAACTTGTACCTGTCCATTCGATCCTGTTACTTATGTATTGGCATACTTTTGGCATTCTGTATTTTTGGTAACCCCTGAGGCTCAAGTAGATGAGCATCGTTAGAAGTGCAAAAGTTCCTTTCCTGTAGATCAGTAGCTGTCTCTCGCAACTGTCGAAGAATCCTTAAACCTCTTTTTTTATCCCTCTTCTTTTTTTTTTTCCCCTGCCTTACTCTTTCCTCTTGTACATTGCATCTTGAAATGCGTTTACTAGCCATATTCTCCTTTTTTAAAACAGAAAACTGACATTTCTCTTAGTGTAAAAGAGGAGTTATTCAAAGCTAATTGCATTATCATTACCGGCAGGCATGTTAATAACTTGATTGAAAAATTTTTATAAGCGATGTAGTTTTTAAAAAGTGGATACAGAAAACAATAAAAACTTTCAACTTGTCAAAACTCAGTGGTCCATGTAAACCGGTGACACCTCTAAATTGGCCCCGCGCCTAATTAGAATATTGCTTCAAGGGCCCTTAGCAATTCGAGAGGTCTTGCTCGCAGGAACATCTAACACAAATGACGGGTTTTCGAAGAGACAAGGTGTGCAAAAAGTTTAAAAATTTAACTCAGTACTTAATTATCTGTCAGGTTCCATCCTAACACAGAATAGAATGTTCAAAGCCCTATCTCAGCTGGTCTTGAATATAATCCAGAATGAAAAGTTGACAGCCTTTGTGAAGCGAAAATTTTCTAACATGCCTTCGAGAGAGCAAATTTCCATATGTAATGAACCGCTATATTTTACGAAGATTGTTGCAAATTTTGATGGTTTTAAGAGTCATCGAGGAAACATTTGTAACAGAAGAAATTTCTTTCAAAGAAGTGATTGTGGTGAAATTGAGATATTCTATGAATGGTCTTTGTTTTATTTTGTCGAGTATCTTGCATTTAATGTACATTAACTTTCAAACAAGAAGACGTTTTCGAGATTTCCTACCACAAAAGTATCTTCGGGCGAAAGAAATCTGATGGGAATATGAAATTGAATCATTGGGAGACAGCGTACAAAATTTTCTATTGTTTGGTTAATTAGGGTATGGCGTTGGAGGTTTTTAAATGCAATTAGAAATGAATTAATTTTAAAAACTATTTTATCGTCAGAGTTATTTAAAAATTTTGTCAGGATGAAATTAATAAGTGGTTAAGTAAATATTTGAGTAAAGTTTTCTAAAGTTTATATTTTACATTTATTCTAGCAAATGTCATGAAAATATTTAAACATTGAAGAAGAAAAAAAAAACATTAAATGCGTAACTCACATCATTATCAAAACATAGTATTTTTTTCTTTTTCTAAGATTTTTCAAGAAAATGAAGTTTAACGCTAAAAGTTTAAAGTGCTTGTCAAATTATTTCTGTAATACAAATAAATAACTGGGATTAATATTTCATACTACATTAAATAAATATAGACATGTTCTTTTAGTTAAGCATCTATGGATGCACATTTTTATTATTATTATCATTATTATTAACTGATTAAGTTTTTATGGGTAATATGTATAGATTAAGCAATTATTTAATTCTTAGTCAAGAATTCACGAGTCTCTAATAAGTATATTAAGAGGAATAAAGTCATAAATATCCCTTAATACGTTTATTATATTAAAAATTCATTTAAATAATTCAGAATTGTTCTTTCATATATAATTAATTTTACTCCGAATGTGAGTTTACCAGGTTTTACAGGCAAAGGGAAATATAACAAAAGTTTTAGGAAATTTTCGTTCCTGTCATAGTTTTATAGAATATATTTTCGCTGCATAAGTACTATGTATTAATAAATTGAAAGAAATAAATAGGAAAGAAAAAGAGGTTATATAAGAAATATATAAACACACAGTTTTTTGTTATATCAATGTCTTTTTTTTTTTTTCTTTTTTTAATGTAATGAAAATTATATATGTGTGGAAAATATTCTTTTTTCCTTTTTTTTAATCAAACAATCCTTCAACTTTCATTTCTAAAATCAATACATTATCTTTGTATTTTCTTCATATTATGCAATGATTTATATTAAAATATTATTGGTGCCTTATAATAACACGTTTTATAAAAATTTTGACAGCCTTCTCATGAGATTAAATTGGTTATATATGTATACAAATAAAGATATATAATGTTACAAGATTGTGGATGTGGAATACAAGAGAAATACAATATCAAATGCCAAAATTATCCATAAGAACCAAAATAGATAAAATCAGGGAGTATTTAAAGGGAATGTGAAAACATACCAATGCTTAGTCCATAACGAACCAGAAAAACCTATATTCGCCAATAAAGAACATAGCAAAAATCAAATTGTCAAAAAATATATATATAAATATAGCCCATCCACAACAAAAACTTTAACAATAATACAATCTGTGATAAATTTCATAAAATTTTTAAAAATAAAAAAATGAACAACTCATTAGAAACCGTACATCTCTCATTCGACAAAAATATTACAATATTTCGATACGTATAGTAACTACACTATCTACCAATAAGTATTTGGACACTTTCGAATTTAGGCATTTTGTCAAATATGTAGAAAAGTTATTTTGGAATCATCTTGAAACTTTCGTAGCATGAAGAACACGTTATACCTCATATATTTCAGCAAAAATTGTGTCCTGAAAAGGAAACGGGGAGCAGTAAAAAATTAAAGAAAAATCAAACTGTTTTGGATCACCCTGTAAAAAGTAATGCTTGAAATATATTTTGGCTACAGCATATGTGATTAACAGAAACTTTCTCGTTATCTGTATAAATTTTTAAGAGGATACCACATATTCATGGACATATAACGTTTGTTTTAAAACATTGCAAAAAAAAAGAAAAAAAATTCTACTTTTTACATTCTTCTGTATGTATAAATAGAGAAAGTACTAGATTTGTGAAAATTTTTGAACTCCAGTTTTCGATGGATTTACACGTTTTGGGATGTTCTGAACACGATTTGACAGTTTTTAGAAAATGTCTGTGTGTCTGTGTGTATCATAAATTTTGTGGACGCTGTATCTCACGAACCAATGAACGAAATTTAACCAAACTTGGTATTTTTTTGGACACTGACAAAAACTGGTGCTGATTAGATTTGTGGAGCAATTGCTCAACAGGTGGTGCTGTTATCGCATTTTTTCTAAATTTTTAACATGGCAGTGTAGGATAAAATTTCGTATAAATGTGCATAATGAGAGTTATTGTAACCGTGTGATTGTAAAATTAATATGAATTATTGATAATAGTAGTAGTTAACTAGGGAAAAAAATTATGCATATGGGAATATCGCTTCCCCCCCTGGGGGAGTAATTTTTCAATATGGGTATCTTTCGAAAGATCTCGTCAATACCTTTAAAACGAATGGTTGTACTTTAGATCTGTGATAATTTAAAAAAAAATTATCGATTTTTTTTTATCTTTTAAAGAAAAAAGAACGTTGAAAAAAAAAAAAAAATCTTCTGATTTGCAAGAAATTGACATCTTTCGGCATTTAGTGATAATATAATTTTGTCAGATAAAATCGTCTGCATTTATAATGGAAACTAATTTGATAATTTAATAAATAATTTGTATAGAATAATTTTTGTGTAAAATTATATAGAAGAAAGTCATGTGGTGGCCACATCACACTAGTTTAATTATACCACGTAGTATGTTAGACCCAGAACAAAGACATTTTCAGAAAATTTGGCATACTTCATCAGACACAGCATAGTGCAATCATAATGCAAAAATATTAAATATCTTACGAAATGTGAGCATTTTTACTAAATAATTTTTATCTACGCATGCGCTAGCTTTAAAAAAAAAATGCATTTACATAATTTAATATCCAAATGCATTGAGAAACTTATATTAAAACCCCAAACAAATATCGTGTAAATTTAAAGAGTTATGAGAGATAGAATGAACAGAATTTCGGTTCTCTGAAAATAAAAGTTAAACTATAAGGGGTTTTACTCATATTTTTATTTACAATCAGCGAACACTGTATTGCCATTGAGCATTGATTGAATCAAAATAAAAATGTGAATAAAACCCCTTATAGTTTAGCTTTAATTTTGAGATAACTGAAATTATGTTCGTTCTATCTTTCATAACTCTTTAAATTTACACGATATTTGTTTGGGGTTTGCATATAAGTTGCTCAATACATTTGGCTATTAAATTATGCAAATGAATCTTTAAAAGTTAGCGCATGCGTAGATAAAATTTATTTAGTAAAAATTATTATATTCCGTAAGATATTTAACATTTTTGTATTGTGATTGCAGTATGCTGTGTCTAATGAATTATGCCAAATTTTCTAAAAATATCTTTGCTCTGAATCTAATACCCTACGTGCTATAATTAAAAAAGATTTTTTTTTTTTTTTTTAATGTTTAAAAAAAAAATTACATCTCTAGGAATATATGTGGTAGTCTCTTAAATATTTATACAGATAATGAGAAGATTCCTCTTAATCACATACTACAGCCAAAATTAATTTCAAGCATTGCTTTTTACAGAGTAATACAAAACATTTTGATTTTTCTTTAAATTTTTACTGGTCTCCTTTTTCTTTTCAGGACGCAACTTTTGGTGAAATATATGAGGTATAACGTGTTCTTTATGCTACCAAAGTTTCAAGATGATTTAAAAGAACTTTTCTAGATAGTTGACAAAATGTATGAATTCGAAAGTGTCCAAATACTTATTGGTAGGTAGTTTACTTTACGCTAAACCTACAGTGTACGTCCGATCTTGCGATAGAACTTATATGCAGGCGATAGAATTTATGTACCAAAGTGAAACAATACCATTTATCTCTGAAATGCGTCAGAAGTTGAAAAGTGGCGAAATATACGTTCAATGAATTCACGGAAACATCTTTTGATTTAAAAAGTTCGGGGCCGGGAAGTCTAGGGGAGACGCTAGGGAAAGCAACTTAAAATTTTCAAATAGGAAGGTATATCTTGTAATACACCCCTGGAAACATGAGTATAAAATTCATATTTTAAAACTCGAAAAAACTCATGTACCTCCTTTAACATGTTCAGCGCCACGTGAATTCTTAATAAAATCCAGTAAAATTCCTTAATGATATTATCCTGTAATAAATAAAAATTAAGTAAATTTTAAATAAATATTCAATAATTACTTAAAACAATGTAATATTTTTAGTTTTATATCATATTTTACACTGTCAACCACCGATGGTTGACGCGGCTTTATATCATATTTGACACTATCAGCCACCGATGGCTGACATGGCGCTCAACGTGTTAATAATCGTTGCAGGACAAATTTATTTACATCACATTCGTTGTTTCAAAGAGACGTTTCCATGGATAAATTACGAGACACGCCTTCCTATTTCAAATTTTCAAGTTGCCCTACCTAGTGGCCCCCTAGCTGCCCGGGCTCAAAATATTTTCACCAAAAGAGTTCCCCCTCGAATTCATTGAACATGTGTTTCGCCATTTTTCAAAATTCCGACGCATTGCCGAGATAGGAGGGGTGTGGGGAACTTTGTTCGAGTTTGAAATGTGGATTTTATACTCATGTATCTCCTATAATAATCATTGCAGGAAAAAATTACTTATATCAAATTCATTATCTTGAAGAGGCTTTCCAGGGACGCATTACAACATATATCTTCTCATTTTAAATTTTAAATTTGCCTTCCCTAGCCAACCCTCTGGCCCTCGCTGGCCCAAAATGTTTTCGCCAAAAGAAATCCGCCTCGAATTCATTGAACACATGTTTCACCAATTTTCAAAATTGCAATGCATTTTCGAGATAGAAAAGAGTTGTGGGACTTTTAGAGAAACTTGTATATCTGTAGCAGTGATTGTAGAATGGAAGAAAAAAGATGATTAAAGTCATCATTATCCATAAGAACTAATATATATATATATATATAATCGGTAATAGTTTTAATAACATATGTAATGTTTACTATGATTGTAAAATAATAAGAAAAAGGATTTTAAGAAGTTTAACACTAACAAATATTGACTAAATCAATAAAAAAATATTCAAATCATTTAGAACATTATTTTCCTATAAATATTTCAAATTTAACATTCTTTAGACTCTAGGCTTCATTTGAAAGTGTATTTATTGCAACTTACGATCAAAATATTTATGTTAAAGTACCCCAGTTTACTGATGCATAGCTTCATCAATACCCATGATTTACGTGCAGAAAAATATCAAGCGTAACATAGAAGACTTTCAAAAATAGCAAAAACATGCTCGCATATTTCATATGAAAAAAATCTAAACGAACCATCTAGCATTTCAAAAGTTTAGAATGGTACATTACGCTACCATGATGGATTTCTAATGATGCCACATCGGCGACGGAAATTCCGTTGATAAATGTCAATTCTTGCGGTGATACGCTACCATTTACCTTCCCTTCAACGAAAAATTTCTGTCGATGTTCGCAGAGAATTTTAATGTTCTCAGAGCTCCTCTCATAGTGAATTACAGCGACGAAGTATAAAGACTACACTAGGTATGCGACATCTAGGACACGCTAGATTTGACATCGCTGATTCAAATACGTACTCTTTTTATGTTCATCTCTGGAATTTTTTATTTTTATTATTTTTTTCCCCCGATGTCTGAATTGGGGTGGGAGGGGAGAGAAGAATCATTACAGATCGCAGTTCGTTAGTTCGAAGCAGAATTATGGTGGGGAATCTGTGGAAGAGGCGAAAAAAAAAGACAGTTGACAAGAGAGAAAGTATTCAATCAGGATGCGGTGGGAGAAATATTTGTCTTGGATTCGAGAAAAAAGATTTCTACAGAATTTTGGGAAAATAAAATAAAAGTGAAAACTTTTTTTTTTTCTGTTTTTGTAAGAAAAAAAAAAAAAAATGGATGATGATGTTAGATTTTTTTTAGCATGCAGTTCTCAACACACTCATTTAGATAAATTAATGATTGAGAAACACTAAAAGACATTATCTTAAAAGAAAATAATTATAAATAAAATTGTCTTAAGTGTTTTACAGATTTGAAAATAATTTACTTAAGAAATTAGTTCTCATGAAATAAGTATAAAAACTTTTTTTTTTTTTTTTAGTACACTGTAAAAGTAAACTCTGCTAAAAAGCAAAAAATTATTCTAGAAAAAAATGTTGTTTTCTAAAACTATAGAAATTTACTCTAAAATTACTTCTCAATCTGTCAAAATATACATTTATTTATTTTTTATTTTATTCTAGTTATTTTATTTATTTATTTATTTATTGTAACCAAAAGAAATCTGTAACCATTGATACAAATTTTATCCGATTGTTGTATGTTTTTTTCTCATTCGCATACCGAGAATTAGGTATCAAAGCACGAATGGGAAGCGCTAAGTAACAGCATAAAATGTGGTCAAGTAGTTAAGAGCTAGTGGACTCTGGTTCGATCCTGGCTGGTCGAACTGGCAAATTTGCAAACTTTATTTAGTGTGAGTTATTTTACAGTATGCCCCGAGGGAAATATCTGTTGCATATGAATATTTTTTGCACTGTTCTGTCAGAGAAAATTTCCTTTAGCGAATATTTTCCTTAGCATACGGATATTTTCAAGTAGTTTTCAGTAATATAACAGGATATTTTTTTACACTATAGTTAGGTTCATTTTTATTAAATTAAAAGTTTGAAAAATTATATCTAGCATGTTTAAAAGAAAAGGTGTCAGAAAAAACTAAATGATATCTCTTTTTAAAGAGAATAACTGCTATATTCCGCTATCGAATTTAATTTTTTCAAAACTGGAACGAAATCGTATGCACCAATTGCCATTTTAATTACTCAGTGAAATATATATATGGAAAATTACTTATTAAATATACGTTAATTTTTATGGATTTTTGTTGTATCATCTTTTATGCGTTTTACATTCCCTCTGTAATTTATAAGTACATAAATATTTAAAAACAGAAGCAATACACACACACACACACACATACAAACATATATATATAGATAGATAGATATTAATTCCATAGCGAAACGCACTAATACATTTTATAAAATAAACTTACATTATTTTTTTTTTTTTTTTAACGCTTTGTTTGAAACAAATTCAAAATTTGATATACCGAATAAGTTTATGTAATACAATATTTAAAAAAAATTAGTATATAACATATTATAAACGAACTTAACTTCTCATATATATATATATATATATATATATATATATATATATATATATATATATATATATATATATATATATATATATACATATATATATATATATATATACTAATTATCTGTTAGAACATGAGTTGCAGAATATATTTTATAACGTAAATAGAAAACATGTGTTTTTTAAATTGTGAGGAATAATTTTTCGAAAAACTTATTTTTAAATAATATTTTTAAATATTTTGAAAACTAAAATTTTTAGTACAATATACATGTGTATTTCTGGCTAGCTCAGTAGAGCCCTTAATGTAGACATAAGACTATTTATTCTTTGCTTTTCCATAATAACAATTTAATTTTATGTGTCGGATAAAAAGATGAAGATAAAGATGAAGACTCTGCAACCACACAAATATAATACAGTAACCACCGCTTATTAAATTCATTAGTTAAAAAAATCAGCCGCTTAATCTGATCAGATTGCCAGGACCGGAATCAAATTAATACAAACTACTTTTAAAGACGCCTCTTAATAAAATCAGCATCGCCGGTTAATAAACTCAAAAATATCCACCATATATAAACAATAGTATTAAACGTTTAAAATTGTTATGTAATATTTGATGTTTTTTTTTAAATGAATTGTTTAATGAATTGTCCAAAATCTCCAAAGCTATATTACTATTTACTACCAAACATGAGTATTTTTTTAAATTGTACGCCATTAGTTTTACAGTACTAATTTTAATCACTAATTTTAATACTAATAATTAATCGCATAAATTTTATTTTTATTTAAAAACTGAGATCATGAACAAAAGATTAAAAAATATATTTTTTTTATTCTGTGAAATAATTACTCCTTAAACTAATAATGTTATAATGTTCCAATTGCTCACTGTAAAAAATTATGGTACGTTTTGCATCAGAATGTGCTTTCAAAAATGGGTACCAGCATATATTCTTCTGTTAAATAGAATATTTTGCAGCAGAAACATCGGTAAAAGAATATCTCTTTACAAATATTTCTGCCGTAAAAATCGGCGTAATGCTACACAGTGTAATTCGGTAAAATTACAATGAAGAATCGTGGAATAGTGAAATATTGGCAATTTATATATATAGGTAATATTTCAAGACCAATATTATTCAATCAAACTGTAGTGGTGGAAACATTTATTTGTTTTGCTTCGTAGAAAAACATTTCTGCGGAATTTTAAAAAATAAAATAACAAGAAAATATTCTTTTTACTTTTTTTTTTTTTTTTTGTAGAGATTTCTTGCATCGTAATGATATATTTTAAAGTATAACAAGACATTTTTCTCAAGGAAATTGTTCTTGAATAAATTTTAAAGGAAATATTTTTGTGCTCTCTATAAATAATTATATAAGTACCATTGTAAATAATGAAAATAAATTTGATATTTACAATGGTTAATTTAAAAGTAATAGAAATCAAAATATGCGGAATTTAAAATAATAAAATAACAGTAAAAATATTTTTTTTTTTTACTTTTTACTTTTTTTTTTTTTTTTTTTTTTTTGTAGAGATTTCTTGCATCGTAATGATATATTTTAAAGTATAACAACACATTTTTCTAGAGGAAATTGTTTTTGAATAAATTTTGAAGGAAATATTTTTGTGCTCTCTATATATAATTATATAAGTACCATTGTAAATAATAAAAATAAATTTGATATTTACAATGGTTAATTTAAAAATAATAGAAATCAAAATATGCAAAATTTTAAACATTTAATAATGTCATCTGACATTTGAAGAAACAATTTTTATAAGAAATTTAATCTATGTTTTGATACTTAATAAACTATGAGTTTTACTGAGATACTTTGGGAGAAAAAAAAAAAAAAAAAAAGGAGAAAAATATAGAGAAACAAACAAGCAAAAATAATGACGATGAGAAAAAAAGAAATTACTAAGAAAAAATAAATCTCTCCTTTTTGCATTATCTGTAAAAGATTATAACTTGGATTTAAGAAATATTTATATCAAAAGTTATATTTTATGTATAAAAATTTAAAATGTTTTCGATATTTCTATCAATTTTCTTTTTTAAATTGTGAGGTTTTAGGAAGATTTTTGAAATCCTAGTTAAATATTCTGTTTCGATATCGGTATTATTTCGTGCAGTACAATAACTAAAGAAAGGTTTTATAAATGAATTATAATTTAATAAAAAATCTCAGTAAAAATCATAAATATGCTGAAACGTTTCTTAATAAAAATATCGTTCCAACTTTACTATATTTACAAAACTGCTATAATAACTTATTATAAATAAATGATACAATTTTAAGTGGGTAATTTATAAGTCAGACAAATGTATGTAATTTGAAAGTGGTACTAACAAAGACACTATACTAAACTGCTATTTTTAAAGTTTAAAAATAAATTATTCTAGCTATGAAAACTTTCTTTGAATTTGTATGTGTCTCCTTGTATCTTTCTTTATCTTGATATTTGGGCTAGAAATTTTATATGATGGCGAATTTTCAGTATATATTATGTTAAATATTTGAATAAATATGTAAATTTCATAGTAACCCCTAAGAAGCGGCTATATCACATGATTAAAATGGAACCTCAAATTAACGTGTGGAATATTTCTTATGCATTTTCATTAAAAACATCGTGGAAAAGTAGTTTAATAATTCTTTGTTAATTAGAAAGTTATAATATAATGAAAAATATCCAGTTAAAAGGAAGCATATTGCTGTAAAAATACAGTGCAAAAGTAGAGAAGTAATTTTGACTTTTCACATCAAGAGGCACGATTCGTTGCTTATAAGAAAACATGGTCTTATTATATCAATATTATGTGTACCCTAATATTAATAGATTTATTCATAAGTTCTGAAAAACACTTTTAACCGTTTGTTGGGTTCTAATAAAATTTTATTTCATATCTGAAGCAGTATAAATACATATTCAAATTTGCTCATGCACTTGAATATAGATATTTTTTTCAAATTTATAATTAATTTTGTTTTTAAAAAATCATAATCAATTATATTAAATCCTTTACAATATTTAAAAAACATTTTCTTCGTAAGGCATTTTTAAAACTCGAAATGCAAATTAAATTTACTTCTGAGTCTTAAAAAAAAAAAAAAGAATTGACTACATTAAATTTAAACCAATATGTCAAAAGAAATTGCTTGTTAAATACATTAATCTTCAAATTCTTACAAAGCAAACAAAACAACTCTTTTCTTTAGGATTGGATAAAATCGCATAAATTTAACATCCTTTCAAATGAAATATCTTTATCAAAATATAAACATAATCTAAGAAGAAATATTAATCCATACGTAATTCAGTTTCTAAAAAGAAAAATCGATGAAAAAATGATAAGAATCATTAAAATTTTCATAAAAGATAGAGACTCTTATGTTTTCTTTAGATTACACTCATATTTTACGATTGAAATCCTTTTAAATTCTTAAAATAATAATTTCAATTAGGCCCGTTTCTAAAGCTCCATGTACTTTAACTCTGTGTAAAAAATATTGGAGAATTTGCCCTCAGTATTCATATTCTGACACTAAAATTGTTTGTTTCATTTAAATCTTTTTAAAGGGACGAAATTTTGATGTAGTCACATTAATATAATAATCCCAATTAAGAACTAATTTGTATTTTAAAGGTAAAAAAGGGACATCAATTATTTTTAGAAGAAAAGTTTGCAGCTTTTACTTTCACATAAGGATTACTTGAATAATTTTAAAAATGAATTTCTGTTATCCTAGCAGCAATAATAAATTTATAAACAAATAGCAAGATAGTAAAAGAACTGCAGATGTACTTTAATTTTTCTGCTAAATTTAATGCAAAAGAGAAAAAATATATATTGTAAAATTTACATAAGGGTGCTTTAAATTGTTTTTTATGGTACAAATGCGGTTTAAACTTTAAAATTCCACTTAAGTCCACATATTCTAATTAATCTACAATATGTTAAGAAAAAAAAATCAGCCAAGTGTAAGCTAATCTAAGTAAACATAGGTGGCTTGAATATAGAATCAATATTATATTCAATTTGAATAAATATTTTTTAAATAAAATTAAAATATTCAAAATAATACTTTTCATTTAATTCCATACACATCAGACTTATTTTAAATTAATTTTCTTTATCTTATTTCATTCGATTCTATTCACTTTTCTTTTGTTTCCTTCGATAAAAATAAATAAATAAATAATAAATTATTGTCTTAGTAATATACTTTATTTATTTATTTTATTATTATTATTATTTTAAGGAGTTTCAAACAAATGTCTTAACCTTTTTTTTTTTTTTTTTTTTTTTTTTTAAGAGAATAATGTAGAATTCTTTTCCCTGTGTCTTTAAAAACATTTTAATGCATTTTAGTTTCACTACTTTAATGTTAAGCGGAATGATACTAACAACGAAGGTCTCCATAGGCGCATACGCAAAAAAAAATTTGCAAAAATTACAGAGTACACTCCTCAAGAGGTTATGTATGATTATAAAAAAAATTTCGGCGGAATCACTATATATCGTCCATAAAAAAATATTGAAAATGTCCGATTCTTGGCTGTTTATCGCTCGTTGGCGACACAATGAAAACTGATACAAAACTGTTTTTTTTAATAAATACTTACTCTTCGTACTAAACTAGTTTCAGAAAATTTATTTTAAATACACTTTTATGACTACAATTCTCTCATATATATTTATAGGTGAACTTAAAGATCAACTTATACAACCTTTAATTTAACGTGAAATACTTAAACTAAGATTAAGTTTTATTTGAGCTTAAAAAATTATGGATGAAATAAAACAGCACGCACATTTATTTATATTGCATAACAAATTAAAAAGAACGTACATAACAGTTTAAAAATGAAATAATTGTAAACGGCATTCACTTATCAGTGTGCCATTTTGTGCTTTTGAAAAATGCTGATTTCGCAAGCAGTAGTTCAGATCAGATCAAAATTTAAATGTATAAGTATAATTTAAAACTTTAAGTCTCAAATTTCAATATAAATTACACATTAATATTGAAAATTTATATCGTTATTATAATTTACTTTTTATTACATTGGTTAGATAAAATTTACAAAAGAACATTTTTACTTTCTTCTATATTCAATAGAAGAAAGTATTGGATTCGTAAAAATTTTCGACCTCGGGTTTTTGATAGATTTACACCTTTTGAGAGCTGTAGAACACCATTTGACCATTTTTAGAAAATGTCTGTCTGTCTGTCTGTGTGTGTGTGTGGTAAAATTTTGTGGCAACTGTATCTCAGGAACCACAGCACAGAATTTCATACAAATTGGTATGTATTTGCACCTTGACATAAATTAGTGACTATCAACTTTTGGTAAAAATTGTCTCACAGTTTGCGTTGCCATCCCGCTTTTTCTAAATTTTTAACATGGTGATATAGTACAGAATTTTGTATAAATGTGCATAAAGAGAATTATTTTTTAGTAATCATTACGAAACTTACAAGAATTACTTATAATAGAGATAGTAAACTGGGAAAAATTTTTTTGTATATGTAGGAGCCTCGCCCCCATCCCCCACCCTTGGGGGGGAAGTCCCGCCTCGAGGGAAGTAAATTTTCAAAATGGGTATCTTTCGAAAGGTCTCGTCAATACCTTTAAAAGGAATGGTTGAACTATAAATCTGCGATAATTTAAAACAAAGTTACCGATTTTTTTTTTACGAAATTTAACCAAATTCGGTATTTAGTTGGCCCCTGACATAAACTGGCGCTGATTAGATTTGGAGATCAATCGCTCAACAGGCGGCGCTGTGATCGTATTTTTTCTAAATTTTTAATATGGCAGTATAGGACAAAATTTCGCATAAATGTAAATAATAAAAGTTATTCTTAACCTTTGATTGCAAAATTAATATGAATTATTTATAAAAGTAGTAGTTAATTAGGAAAAAAAAATTATGCATGTGGGGGTATCGCTCCCCCCCCCTGGGGGAGTACTCCCGGGGGGGGGGGGGGGGTAAATTTCCAAGATGGGTATCTTTCGAAAGGTCAATACCTTCAAAACGAATGGTTGAAGTAGAGATATGTGATAATTGAAAGCAAAGTTATCGATTTTATTTTACTTTTAACAACAACAAAAAAAAAAAAACTTGGGGGAAAAAAAATCATATATATATATATATATATATATATATTATCTTTTTATGTTACTGAGTGAATTTGTATAGGAAATATAGAAGAAAGTCTTGTGTACTAGTTTTTACTTTACTAGTTTTTAACTGTACATACCAAATTTAAATAAATTTAAGTTAAAAAAAAAAAAATACATATGTATAATTGCAATTTTTGAACTGCGTGTCTTTTGTTAATTTATTCAAACTTTAATCTAAATTTAAAGGAAAATTATAAAGAATTAAAATTTGTAATCTCTTAATAAGTTTAAATAATAATCATAGATTAGGAGGGGGAGTAAAACAAGTCTTTGGATTAGTAAAAATGCATAAATATATAATAACATATATATATGAAAATGATATAAATTGCTATGATTAGCAATATCGTTTTACGAAATCGATGCAGCTTTCACAGCTTTATGAAGTACTCGCCCCTTGATAAGTATACTTCTAATTGTAAGCATCTATATCCAATTAATTCTGGTTAATTATTTGTTTTCTTTGTCATTAGTTTAATGGTCCTTTTTTATTATCATTCAGGTCGGCGTATGTATTTTAAGTTATTGTAACTCATTGGTTCTTAATCTATCTCGCAATTTTTTGTGTCAGTCTTTCCTCTATATTATATTCAGTTCTATATTTTCGTGTGCTGTTATTGTTTTAGTTCTATTAATTGCTAAATATTAAGAATAAATTTTATTACGTTATCTATTATTTATCTATATATTTGTATGAGCATACACTTTGTTATTCAAAGATACTTCATTAGAAGATATAATTCCATACCCTCCCAAGAAAAAACTTTTTATTTCTTCGCTTTTTTCTTTACGATTAGTTATATTTTCTATTTATTTCTCTAATTGATACAATTTAGTTTTTTTTTTTTTTTTTTTTTTTACATGTTTAAACTTTATTTGGCCACTTTTTAAACTACGACATGGATTTCCAGAATTTACATTATGTTACTAATTTACAGCCTTCTGATAGTCCCAGGATGTATATGGTTTTATTTTGATGTTTCACATCTTTAAGAGGTAATTCGATATTACACTTATTTTCATGGGAATTTTGCGATATTTCGTTAGACGAAGGATTTGCAGTGTCAGCAATGCCTTCAAATATTGTATAACTTATACAGTCATATTGTTTTTTTTTTTATATTTCAATATATATTTTTTTTTCTTTTGTAACATTTGTGAGTGCCATATTTTTTTTTCTCCTTGTATTGTTTATACAGCATTCAAACAACATTGTACATGTTAATTTACAACGACATTTAATAAAAAAATAAATTTAGCATAAAATTATAAAATCTATAAGGAAAAAATAAATATTTACAACTTGCAAAATACAGAAAACTTATCAATTACCAGTTAAAAAACTAAAGTTATGTATAATTTAATCATGTTTTTGACAGCAATTTAAATATTAACCTGCAAAAAAAAAAAAAAAAAAAAAAGATTTTTCAAACCTAAAACGAAATATTTTCAACAAAAGACCACATGCACATGCTGTACAAGCTTGAATGAGAAACAAGAAATCCTTTTATCGGTTAATTTCAAACTACATTTACTATAATGCTATTCGGAAAGATTTGTTTTGCTAGAGATTCTTAAACGCATTAAAATTACTTGCGTTTGGAGGGAAGGGGTGTTGCTCGCCAAATCACGTGCACTTTGTCTTTTTGCGCCAAATATTTGAAAATATTTTAATTTTTTGTAGCTTTTTTAGTGGGATTCCGCTAAGTGGGATTTAAATTTGACGGATCTTTTACTACCTATGTAAGTAATCTCTGTAATTTTTTTCACAATATTCTGATCCTTGTAAGACTTACATTTTCACAGGCACTGACTACACATGTAACCGGTAATTTTTTTTCTTCAAGGTGATGTGTTTTTTCGTGGGTATTTTTGGACGCTGATTAAAACCCATTTTCAGCCAAAGGTGCGTAAACACACTATTTCAATAAATATTTTTTTTATTAACACCGTCACGTATATTTTTCACTAATTCTGTTTTTCTGCTATTTTTAAGGGTTCTGAAGACATCTATAAAATATTCGTAATTCATTTAGAGTAAACACTTTCTCTTGAGAAATTTTCAAAATACGCAAGTGTTCTAACTTGAAACTATTATTGACAATTTCGACTTTTTGAAAATGTATAATTATTATAATTGAGATTAAGCATATGCTTTTATAATGGATTAATATTGCAAATTCTTTAAATTGAAAAAAGAAAATTAAAACAAATGTCATAAAAATTTTAGAAATTTTCATTTTCATTTATTTTTTATTTAAATATGCACCATTTTATATTTCTTAACTAAAATATCATTTTTCATGCACGAAACATTTTTTGTGTTTTGATGAATGTAATTTAAGCATTTTTCAATAAAAATAATACCACATATTATAAAATTTCTATGCTTGGCTAAAATGTACGTTTTTTGAGAAAATTTTGAACACTTTATTCTATAAAATTGCATTATGCTGTTTTTAACAGTTCTCCTAAAAATTTCAATCACGTGTTTATTATCCCGTTTGAAATTTACCATACAAAGATTTGTTAATTTATTTACGAACACGATTTTATTATTTTTATTTTTATTTTTATTTTTTTTTAACAATGTAGCAATTGAAAAAGTGTCAGATTTATAGGTTTGCTCTATGTGTTTCAGTAAAAATATTAAGTGTAATATTATAGAGGAATCCAATAATCTATACGCAGTCTTGTGTAATAAACATTAGACTTTTTTTGTTTTTTTAATGTCGATCAATAAAAGTTATGTTTGATCAACTGGATATCGAACCAGCGCCCCATCTAGCAGGCGAGAACGTTACTATTAGACCCTCTTAGTAACATCGCGTTAAACTTTTACTTAATAAATCTTTTCATAAAATATTTAATAGTTTTCAAGAATGTTTATGAATTACTATGTAAAAATATAACTCATTGTCCTGTTGTCTGTTGGTAACGTTCTCATCTTCAACGAATGGCCTTGGTTTGTTTTCCTGTGATTGAAACGCGGCTATATTACTTTCTTCTATCTTCAATAGAACAAAGTATTGGATTCGTAAAAATTTTCGATTTCGGGTTTTTGATGGATTTACACGTTTTGAGAGCTGTAGAACACGATTTTACCATTTTTAGAAAATGTCTGTCTGTCTGTCTGTCTGTGTGTGTGTGTGTGTGTGTGACAAAATTTTGTGGCAACTGTATCTCTGGTACTACTGCACAGAATTTCATACAAATTGGTTTGTAGTTGCACCTTGACATAAATTAGTGCCTATCAACTTTTGGTAAAATTCGTCTAACAGGTTGCGTTGCCATCGCGCTGTTTCTAAATTTTTAACAGGGTGATATAGGGCAAAAATTTTCAAGATGGGAATCTTTCGAAAGGTCTCGTCAGTACCTTTAAAACGAATGGTTGAACTATAAATCTGTGATAATTTTAAACAAAGTTATCGATTTTTTTTTTACTTTTTACGAAAAAAAAATTTTTTTTTTCTCTCCCCTTAATTTTATCAAACTCCCACGGTTTCCGTGTTCTGACAAACTTAAACTAATATTTGCATTTTCCCCCTAATTTTGTCAAAGTCCCACGGTTTCCGTGTTTTGACAAACTTTAACAAATTTTCACATTGTACCCAAAATTTTGTCAAAGTCCCACATTTTTTTTTTTTTTTCTTTCTCTCCCCTTAATTCTATCAAACTCCCACGGTTTCCGTGTTCTGACAAACTTGAACAAATTTTTGCATTTTTCCCCCAATTTTGTCAAAGTCAGACGGTTTCCGTGTTTTGACAAACTTAGAATAATTTTCACATTTTACCCAAAATTTTGTCAAAGTCCCACTTTTTTTTTTTTTTTTCTTAATTATTGTTACTGGGTGAATTTGTATAGGAAAATATAGAAGAAAGTCTCGTGGGGGCCACAACATACTAGTTTTATAATGTACACATTTTTTGAGCAAATTTACAGATCCTTATGCTGTAAAAAAATCTCCCCCCCCCCCCCCCCCAACAATGCTTCTTAAAAATTCAATCATCACACGTTTATTTATAGAACCTTTGAAATTCGCTGCACAAAGAGTTGGCGATTATTACTATTTTATTTTATTTATATCGCATGCTGTCGCCTATTCTAGAACGTTTATTTTATTTTATTTTATTTTATTTTATTTTTTTAATATTGTATCTTAAATGCAAAAAAGGCTTTTTTAAACATGATAAAAGAATTTTGAAAATAGAGAAAAAGCCATTAAAAACTTTTCTTCGAATGGAATTTTGAAAATCTTAAAATTTAGTTTACAAATTCAGTACATCTCCCACATGTACACACTCACACACAATTTAATTTAACAATCAGCCATTGGTACTTAAATCTATTTCGTGGTAGATTTTTTATCATATAAAAATGCATATTTTTTTGAGTAAATATCAACTCCCTTGCATTATATATATATATATATATATATATATATATATATATAATTATTAAATGAGCCATCATTTATTAAACTAAATAACCTTGATCTATTTTTTATAGTTAAATAAAATATAATATTCACAAATCACAATATTATTTTATATATGCACGAGAATAAATCTGCCTTAGACTAATATCTTCTAATGTTAAGAAAAATCGGAAGAAATCTTAAAATACAAATTGAGTAGAATATTTTCTATAGTCACACACAATTTATTAATGGTAATACGTATGATTAATATTCTAAAACTTTTGGTTATACTATATTGGCTAACATATTAACATAAAATATGCATTTTTATATCAAACATTTTCAGTTATTATTATCTTCGAGGTCTTTTCAACATTAATTATAATTTTTAAGTGCATTAGCAGTCATTCAACATTTAACTACATAATATTTATTCATATTTTATATTTATTGAAAATATAATAATTACTGTTAAAAATATTACTTTATATAATAAGATTTAAAATTTTTTGTTATTAACTTTTAAACCTAATAGGATATACTGTACATTAACTTTTTACATTTCACCCTAAATCTACTTAATGTATGTATTCTAAGGAACGTTTTCCATTTCTAATTCTTCTTATTATTTTTATTTCTTTAATATATATATCACTTTTTATGTTATTATCTGAAAAGGGAAAAAATGTCATTTTAATATTGTATATTTTTTGTTTCTATTCCCAAGGGAAAAGGCTGATTATAAAACTTAATTGCACGTCTTTAAATGTAAAACGTTCTTTTAATAAACAATCTTTTAATGTGAAAGACATTTTAGCGTATCATTTTATTTTTGTAAGTCATTTTTTGTTGCTAAAGCAGCAAATTCTTCTCGAACACTCGAGTAAAATAATTTATATAAAAAATAATAACATTATCCCAGTCAATTTTCGAAAAATATTGACTTAGTTTTATCGGAACTAATGCTTAAGCTTTTAACATTTCTTATACGTTTTCCATTAAACGTATAAAAATAGTTGAATTGGAAGATTCAATTTTTAATAAAGGAGTAGCTATTTTAAAAGCTTGAAGTCCTTGTAAGTCATAAAAAGCTTCATTTCGAACGGTTTTAAAATGTATACATTAGTTGAGCCGTGCACTTTATTTAATGTCCCTGCATAAAAAATGACATTTTACATATTTTTAGAAAGTAAGAGAATATTTCTTATAAATTTCAAGATCTGTGTTTTATAAGTTTTCTATTTGTGATTTTATAAACCCGCTTTTAAGTGAGCCTTAAAAAGCAGAACTTTTTAGCGTAAGTGCACTGGCAAATTTTTAAGTAAGCACTATTTCATTACAGTAGCACTTAAAGATTCGCTTGCACACATTGATCCTTTCAGCAGAATTCATCCTACATTATCGAAATTAAACGGCACAAAAATTAATCCTTTTTTAAGCAATCGATAACTTTATATGAAAGAGGAAGAGAGAGGCAAACACTAATTTAAGCAAATGGAAAAATCCCTCTTCTGCCCTCCCACCCTTTCGCAGCAGCGAACTTTAATTAAAGACTAGAACCTTATTAATTTTCATCTGTCTTCATCTCCTTAATTGCGATATTCTAATGAAGCAGCAATTCGCCCACAAACCTCCTTAAATTCTCACTTAAAACCCCCGCGCACCGCTTAGTGATAAAAAAAAAAAAAAAAGAATGTTTGAAATAATAAAAAAAGAAAGTGTATAAAAAAGGAGATTAAGAGAGGGCGGAGGGAAAAAAGATTATAAAAAAGAAAAAGAAAAGAGGAAACATGGCGCCCGCTGCTCTTAATTTGGTATAACAACTATTCTTATCATTTGGCCACTAATCAGACGCCATTATTGGTCTCGTTACCTCTAATTATGTTGCAAAGAAGGCGAGAGTATTAGAAGTCAATGGAGAACGGCCTGGCTAGCAGGGGCGCGATATCCGAACTACCTCCCCCCTGGACACTTTTGTCCAGACGTTAATTGGAAGGGGTCCTGCGGAAGTGCCGCTGAAGGGTCGTGGACTTCCGCCTTCAATGGACCTGTAATTGCTTCATTAGCAGCCCGGTCACGGCAGCATAGTAAAGAAAAAAAAACATTACGAAAAGAGAAAGAAAAAGTGCATCCGGGGTGGGTGGGGAATTTGGTGGTGAGGTTAATTGGTGGTACCTGGCTTCCCCCTCCCTCAGATGCCAAATACGCTAATGAGGTATCAAGGCGGATAGTGCCGAAAAAGCCCTGCATGCGCGCGCCCGCATAGTCTTCGAGTGTCAAAGTCGGGTTATGGTGGTTTCAAGGGCGCTTGTTAGAGAACAATGATTGACATCTGAGAAAGTAGGAAGAGAGGATCTGCACAGAACGGAACTTGTTAACAATGAAGCTTCAGAAATAGTCGCTAATAATATGTCTTGTTGTAAAAATAACTAGTCTCATAAAAGGGGTTTACACAAATTATTTTTATAAACTAATGCGGAACTTAGCGGAAAAGGTGATGCCAAAATATCCATTTTTAAAATTATACACGCAAGTCAATAAATATTAAATGACTGATAAAATATATTTTTTAAATAATCGTGTAAAATATTTTAAATACACTTAAAAATCTCCATGGATTTTTTTTTTTTTTTTTTTTCCCTGTGAAATTTTCATAACAATGTTTGTTACGATATCAAAATTAGCAAAATTTTTTATGTAAATTAATCACGTGTAATCATATCCTAAAGTGTGTCAACATCGTATTTAGATATTTCAATATCATTTACATTATTATGTTGTCAATTGAATTATAAATTTTGTGAAAATACATATAATGTAAAATATATATATTGTAAACGCATATAATAATAATTATGAAAACGGTATATTAACAAGAATCTTCGTTTTGCTTGTTTGCAAATATTTTTAATCGTTCAATGATGAAGATTTTTGCATATTTCAGACACATGGAATTGTATACTGCAAAACCTGAGGTTTATATATATATATATATATACATATATATATATATATTTTTTTTTTCCCAAGACCAAATTATTATGTTATTACATAATCATAGAAAATATGAAGTTCTTTAGTAATTTAAAAATTCAACAGAATATTTATCATACATATGCATATATTTATATATATCTATATTATTAACAGAAACCATATTACTTTTATCGCAATCGTTATTTTATTATTATTATTATTTATTTGCTTTCGGTTTGCTGTATTATAGTAATTAAAGTATTGAATATACTTTTACAACAATTTATAGATTGGGAGAACAATAATTAAAGCTTTGGAATTATTTTATTTGTAAACTATGTGAGTAATGTAGTGGAAATTTGAAAATGTAAATTTTCTTAAAAATTCAATTAAGTTTAAAAAAATAATTAAATGGTTATAAAAATTGCAGTTATAAAAATTACATTCATTAGATGCAGTCAAAAAAATTTTCAGATGACATATAGACCAATTCTATTTCAGAGTTTTCGATTTTATAAGTGTAAACCGAACAATTCTCTACATCCCCCTCCCCCCCCCCCTCCCCTCTTCAGCCTCCAACAAAAAACAAAAAACAAAAAAGTATTAGTTGCGTTGATGCTATTAAATATTTTAAATTAAAGCGTTATGATTATTACAGGTGAGCAGGTTTCGTTAAGGATTTTAGAAAAATCGTGACATGATACATTTGTTCTGAACTCCCTATTCTATTGAAAGAGTTTTTACTTTTATATAAATAAATAAAAACAATAAATAGCTTAACCCTCTAATAATATACTTTTGTGAGTTTGTAAAAATTTACTTTTACGTATGTGTGTATATATATATATATATATATATGTGTGTGTGTGTGTGTGTATAATTTAAAAAAAAAATCAAGTAAATGCTTTTTCATCGCAGAAGTGACCATACTCATAACTAACTGACCATACAACTAAAGATTACACAAGTATACAAGAGTGATGTTGAAAAATTTGATTTGATGATTTTAGCTGATCTTTATGTTTTTTGATGCGTTGAAACCGAAAATGCAGCCAGTTTTTCTCTATCACGTATAGATTTTTGTCAATTCAGGGTGTTTACCAACAGAATGTCTTACATATACCATCATAGTATTTGGTTGGTTGGTATGCTTTTACGTAGCATTAGTGCTGCACTATCACGACAATAGGTATACATGATTAATTATTCATGGAAATATACTATAAAACTTATCATATAATTATATTTGTGGAAGAGTAATGAAAGAAATTGTATTGTAGGCACCCTGTATCGTGACAAAAATCTATTCGTGTTAGAGAAAAACAGGCTTCATTTTCTGTTTCAACTAACCAAAAAACATAAAGATTAGCTAAAATTATGAAATCAAAATTTTTGATGCAGACCTGTGTTATCATTCATAGAAAATGATTTACAACACTAATGTGGTCTGATCTAATCTAAATCACTCCACTGAATTTTTAGCTTGCATGATATAGTTATTTGTTCTTAATATTCATCACTTATAGTATATATTCATCACTTAGTATTCATCACTTATCATCATTCGTTTCTTACACTAAATGCGTAGGCAGTATAAAGGAATAGACAACATCTTAACAATAAAAGCTAAAATTTCACTGGAGTAAAGCTCAAAATTAGCTCTATACCTACAAAAATGTATAAAGTAAATAAATTAAAAGAGAAATTATCTAAAAAAATATATATCTTTGGTTTGGAGGAATGAATAAAATAATGGAGTAAGGGCGTTCGTGATTTGATAAAAATAAAATAACTCTAAAAGATAATTTAAAGAACAGATATAGTGCAATGCAAGGACCACCACTTGGCTATTTGGCGGTTTTCTTTTTCGTTCTCCGCTTAAAACTGTACAATTATGGTAAAAAAAATTCATCGAAATTAGAGGGGAGAAAACCTAAAAAGTAGTTAAAATAACTATAATGAATAATAATAATAATAAAAAAAAGGTGATATTTGGAAATATTGACCTCTACGCGGGCGAAAGCCAACTATATTCTATGTAGATGCAGATATATAGATTTAGATTTAGATTTAGATATAGATATAATAGATATACAGCATACATACTTGATTATCTTAATAATCCAGTAAGTGAATAATCACACCTTATTTGTGTTTCCTACTTTAATACATTGGTATCTGAAGAACCTCTCCCCCCCCCTTTTTTTTTTTTCTAAAATAGTTTACTAAACAAAGCCTATTATTTTATCAGCAATTATTTGTAAAACTTTCCACAAACTGATTTCATATATAAAACTCGATAAAACTTTATTTGAAAAATAAAACTCAAACATGAGAATTGCTAACTTTTATCACACGAAAACGAGAATTATTCTCATTAATAGGTGAGCTAAACATTTCTTATATCAAATTATTTAAACATCATCTGAGGTTACGTGTTCCTAAAATTATTTTAATTTGAATAATTTATTTCAGCTGGCTAAACAAGAAGAAATCTTGACGTAATCTCTCCAAAAATTTTAATCGTTCATATATCTACTATATTCCAGTATGAGTGACTGCACAAGATTTTCCAGTTTTAAACATATGTTAAGTAAAAAGATTGTATTTTTTTTTTTTCTTTTTTGTTCGTACTACTGTATATTGTCTAAGCAAACACGATAAATACATAGTATGTAGATAACCTTCTACTGACTCTTTATAGCAAAAGATAAAATCAAAATCAAAAGATACAGTCAATTCAGAACAAAATATACTTGATGATCTTAACAATATTTTTTTGGAAGGATACATACCTGCATGCTAAAATTCACTTTATTTTATTTTATTTATATTTAACCTTCGTACCCTGTGTAAAAAATGTTACGTTTTACCTGTATAGGTCAAATCGACCCAGATCGTAATATGTTTACTTAGACCGTAAGAAATTTTTTCAACACATTTTTTTTTTTTTTTTTTTTTATGTATTATTACTATTTACTGTTTGAAACATATTTGAATTCATTTATAATTCACCCCCCCCCCCTTTTTTTCATCCCCCTCACCTTTTCCCAGATCTCCAGTTGAGTCCAATTTCCGAGATCTAAAACTGACCTTTAATCAGGATGATTGTTAATTTTCCTTTAATAACCACATAATACATGAGCAAGGATATCAAAAACGGATTTATGTAACAATTTTTAAGAAAATCGTTAGAGCCTTTTTGAGATACCAACTTTTACCAAAATTCAGCATACACAATTATTGACCAGAAGACAATAATTACATACCAGAGTATATATAAAAGGGAGTTGATATGGCGAGTTTGAAAAAAAATCCGTACAGTCGTTTTTAAAGGAACGCGCTAGCGAGATCTGAAATTGAGCTACTTATAGAGGGTAACTACCAATTTTTCTGAACTAACCAACTATATCATTTGAAAGGACATCTAAAGTGCTTATATAGCAAATTTGAAAAAAATCGTTAGAGCTGCTTTTGAAATACGGACTTACGTACTTCCGGTTTCCGATATCCCACTTCAGGTTTTACAGTTTTCATCAAAATTTGGAAAATTTATCTGTACACCAGACCTGTCTCAATTCTGAAGTTTCGTAGTTCTACCTTTATCAGTCTCAAAGATATTATAGCCAGAAGATTCCGCACATATATAGACACACGCACACGCACACGCACACCCACACACACACATTGACCAATTACCAAAAAGTACTTTTTTGTATTCAGGAGACCTTAAAACGTGTAAATTACGTGAAATAAATTTATTTCGGAGCATTAATCTGGTTTTTTATGCATCTCTCTCTATGCATGTAAATGAATATTGGTCGGTTAGACCCATTCAGATAAAATGTCACTTTTTTTTTTTTTTTTTTTTTTTTTTTATTCCAGTTAAAAAAAAAAAAAAAAAAAAAAAAAAAAAATGAGAAAAATATCTAACTTTTCACACAATATTTGAAAAGGTCACATATTATGTGAATACATGATTTTGAGGAATACATGAAGTTTTAAAGATCAGAATTAAAACCTTTGAGAGATATCACAAAATCTTTTATAAAAAAGGATCGAATCGAACCATACATTGTAGAAAGGTTAAAGTTTTAAATTTAGGATTTAAAATAAATAAATAAATAAAAATATTTTTCTTCCAACTAGCCAAAACAAAAATTTTTGCAGCGTATCTATAACTAGTTTAAGAATTTTTACAAGCCGATTTTAAGAGTTTTCTACAAATGAAAATCTGTCTCTTACACTGGAGGTGTAGGAGATTTTGGTCAGAGATATTGGATTTATATCGGTGACATTTCTTTGAAATTATGTTGACGAACCTCTTAAAAATAATTATATGTATAAATTCAGGCTCTTTAGGAAAATAATTTTTGAGTTTATCAATTGAAAAGATGTGTATAAAAAATACCCGAACAAGTTAATTGAAAATTTCTCTTCTTTAAAAAATAAAATAAAATAAAATAAAAATAAAAAATATGACAACAGAACATAAGTGGAACGGGTATTTATTTGCCTTGTTAAACATAAATAAACCCAGACATACTTACATAAATGTGTGAAAAATTATATTATTATAATTTTAAGTTAATAATGTAAAATAATTTATGTAAAAAATGTCTACATTATAGTAGTTTGACAAAACGATATTGTTTAAGAGATTAATTTAAAACACTTAAGGAATTATTTTTATTAAATATCCATAACTCTGATTTTAATTTATGGATTATCTCTATGGTCACCGCTTCTTCAATTTGCCGGCCGCCCCTTCAACGTCTGTCAAAGACGATGCCCAGCTGGCCTAGTGGAATGAGCCGCACTTAATCACGAACGAAGTCTGCGGCTATTTTAATTGGCGAACACCCATCAGCTACGATCATGATGAAGCCCTACCGCTGCATCAGGGCTCGGAATGCAGCAAAAGGGCTTTCAAAGGATCTCTTTCTCTCTTTCTCTTACTCTCCTTTCTGTCTGTCTTTTTCGTTCTTTTTTTAACTTCAATCACATGGATGAATGAGATCCCTTGCCTTGTAAGCTTTCATACCTCCATTCTTTAGCGTGAGTCGTCGTCTAATACGGTACGATATTAAAAGTTTAGAGATCAAAGAGAGAAACGGGCGAATGGGGCGGAAAGAGACTTAAAGTTCAATCAAACAATTATCTGGGGGCAATTAATTTCATCTGATGTTTCAATTAATAGATAATCTTCATGAACATCTCTATTATTTGAAATCGCAAGGATAAATATAATGCATTGAATTTTGAATTAGTAAGGAAATTTTATTATGGAATAGCCAATAAAGTGATTAATTAAAATTATAGAAGAATTGTGCTTTACAAAAGCTTTAAGGCTGCGATAAAAGCATTGTTTTCGTTTTGCTCCTTTAAAACGGTTAGAAAACTGTAAAAATGCATTTAAGATTTTGCTGTAAATAAATTTAATCCTTTTATAGCGAGGTTGTTTTCTCGTGCCACATTAAAAAAAAAAAAAAAAAAAAAAAAAAAAAATTGCTTCAGTGTATAATGTTCAAAGTTCTGGGAGTATTTATGATTGAAAGTTAGATTTTGCATAAGTTTATATTTAGAAGCGAACTCACCCGTCCCCGTATGCAGCTTGCAGCTATTATGTCTTTGGAATATAACGTATAAAATATTTCTTTTAATTAAAATATTTCAAATGCCTCGTTATAATAAATTGTACTAAGTGGACACTTTTAAAAATTGAATGAAATTAATTTTAACACAAGTTAGGAATCGCATTTTCTTATCACATGTCTACATAGATATGTGTGTCCGTCGCTTTGTAAGCAAAAGGCTGATCGCAGAGCTACAAAATTTTGCATGAAAATCCATTTTGACCACTCCTGATGTACCTCGAAAACCAACTTTTGGAATTTGATTATTTTTTAAAAATTGTTTTAAATGTGTAAACTTCTGAACTTTTGGAATTTGATTATTTTTTAAAAATTGTTTTAAATGTGTAAACTTCTGAAATGATCGACTCTGGAGATAGAAAAGCAAATGTAAAACTTTTTTCCGTGGTCCTATAGCTTATTGGCTAGAACGTCGAGCTAATAAGGCAAAGGTCGTGGGTTCGATTTTCCTATGGCAAATGTGTTATTTTTTGAAGATAATTAATAGAAAAGTTGTCAGTTGACAAAATAAAATCTTTTAGTGTCTTCACAGTATACTTTACCGTATGGATGACGCGAAAATGACAAGAAACAAAATCAAACTTAAAGGGGTGTTGGTAGCTCTTTAAGCAAACAACTGATTGTAGAGCTACAGAATTCTGCCTGGAGTTCTGTGACTTCTTACGCACCTCAAAGACCGATTTTAAAATTTTCGATTAGTTATATTATTATAATTTTTTTAATTAGTTCAAATTTTTGCAGCTGTGAAGATTATGTAGTGCTGTGATCTATTATCACATAGTGAGGTCATAAACTGTCCAAAATATGCCTGCCCGAAAAGCGTAGTTGTTCAATAATAGCAGCGCTTCGATAATAGAGCACTTAAATGGAAATATCCGGTTAAGAAGCAAATGCTAGTAGTTGAGACCCGGAACCGATTTAGCGTAGACGGGGAAGGCAATGCCGAAGACAACGGTGAACTGAAGCAAGGTTTTAAACAATTTCAATAGATTTTTTACATTTTTAGTTTTTATTGTTTTTAGTTTTAGTTTCATTTAGTTTTTATTGCCAAAGTGATTTAAAATGTAATGATAAATGTTTTCCTGAAAATTCCATTAAATTTGTACATAGAAATGCATATAATAGCTTTGCTTAGCGACGCATGCAAAGCCTGCTAGTATTAAATAAAAATCATATATATAGTAAAACCTTTTGTGCACTGTTAAAAATTTAAATTCAGACTTGAACCACTATATGGAATAAAGTTATAAGCAATGCCATAATAGGGTTCAACATCACTTTTTAGTTTCTACTTCTTGCGATTGAACTTCTGTTACACCAAAACTTGGAGCTACCATACATCCACTCCCAAGGTAAGTGTTTCGGCGTAGATGTAATTGTAATTCTCTTTGTATGCAGGAGAGGGCGCCACTAGCGCGCTGAAAATCAAATGCCTGTAAGCCAGAAAGTGAAAATAAAATCTGTGAAGTGAAATCGCTTGTGATGTCATTCAAAACCAACATTCATTTCAAGAAAAAGAAGTTCTTTATTCAATTGATCACTAACCACATGTTATTATAAGAAATTTTATTGAACTATATTCTTTAAAGAAGAGAGAAAAATCTATAAAAATGTCCAGGAATTATGAATCAGTAAAATTCTTTTCGAAACCAAACCAAGCTTAAATTAAAGAGCGTTATCCAAAACATAGAGTAAAGTGCAAATTTTGTGCAACAACTCACCCATGGGTCAAGATAAAACCCTAGAAAATTTAGGCCTTTTATCAAAATCAACGAAACAGAATTAGCAAGCATGAATGCGAGGCACAGTGCCAGAGTATTTGACTTGAGAAAAGAAGGTCTTCAGTCCGATTCCTGCCATGGTCGAATCTTGAATTTCTTTTTATTTATTAATTTAAAGCATAATACCAATATTTGGTTCAACATAAAATTACCAAAGTATGGTAAAAGGTTAAAATATCGGGTGGTTGCAGCTACTCAGTACCAAGTTTTGGTTCAAACTAACACCAAATTTTTAACAGTATATATGTTAAAAACACTGTTTTTAGAAAGCATCAAAAAGAATTTCGTTTTATAATGCATTATATAATACAATTGAATATTAAAAAAAAAAAAAAATGTAAATTTAATTTTAAAGGTATTTTGAAAAGGTCAGGCGGTATAGTGAAGATGTTACTGAAGATTGTCTATCCGAGAGATCTACGCATGGGAATGTCCTCGGTAGTGATCATTCTAAGAGATCCTGACCCATATTTATGCGAGTTTCGGAGAAAACCATAAAATATTCTGAAGGATTAGGTCGATGGACCTAACCGAAGTTCGGACTTGGCATGGACAGTCTTTCCGTTTCGAAAGAAAAAAAAGCTGTCGTCCACTGAAACGCCATATGGATTCAAGGCGTAATTTTGTATACTAGCATTAATTATATTTTACGTCTTTTCTTACAACTTTTCATACAACTCCTTTTTATTGCACATCTTTCTACTCTCGTTGTAATAAAAAGTAATATTTTTTTCACATGTATATCAACATCAACATGATGCATTGAATATGAACTGAATATTTTTGATCTATTAATTAATTATTTTATTAATATAATTATTAAGATTTGGAATATATAAGCATATGTGCAATGATGTGCCAATTAAAATTAATCTTGTTACACCGTGCACTAAAAACAGGGTTCTCAGCAATCCCAATTTTTGAATACCAATTTTCATGTAACACAATCTTTATATTATTTTTTCGAAGATATGTACTGCAAACAATTAATGAAAATTACTATTTAAAAAAATAAAAAAAATAAAATAAGATGGTATTTAAAGTAGTGACTCTCAAGAAACTTGCCAATAATTAATTTCTCAAGGTAAAAATTTAAAAGCAAATTATAAAGGCACAATGTAAAGAATGATTTATATATAAGTAGTTGCTAAACCTCCAGATTCTGGCGGAAAACTTCACACCAGAAAAATTACAAAACAATTTTGACTTTGTTTAATCGAATTTCAATCGTTACTACACGACATAGTTTTATTATAAAGTACTGGAGAGAAATTTGATTTAAAAATTTAAAATGTTGGCAAGTATGGATATATTTATGCAACACTTGAATAATTAGAGTAATTAAATAAGTATAATTAAGACCAGACAATAAAAAATAATACATATAATAATACATATAAATTTATTTCGCTTTTAAAATGGTTTCATACTTATCTTTATATTCCATCATTTTCTGATCTTGCAACTGTTTTTTATCAATTTTCACTGAACAGATTTCCTTCAATTTTTACATACATTCTAGCTTTTGAGGATGGTGCAATCCTTTATCGACTTTTCCCAGAAAATGTATATTTAGTATAAATTTTGGATTTTCAGTTATTATTCTTCTTTACTCTATAAATCTAGTAAAGAAAATCATGGAAAATCATAAAAAATTTATTACAATTTAGTTCTGTTATAACAAAGTATTTCTTATAAAGAAATAGTTAGAATTTAATGGCAATACCTGCAGTTATGGAATGTGAGTCTGTTGTAAAGAAATGTTATTATTTTATAGTGAATTTATTATTCATCAGACTCCACTACAATTATTGTGATGAATTTTATTATCCCAAAGAAAAGTGTAGTCAAAATCTGATTTAAAGAGAAACTGAGTTGGATGAACAAGCGGAGCGCTGAGAAAGCCATACTAATTACTAGGCAAATATCTCTCACTCTTCCTGTCTATATATAAATACAAACCATTTTAAATCCATTTTACAAGCTTTTCTTACAAAGTAAGACCATTTTAAGAAAGTTCTTCTAAAATAATTTTAAAATAGTAAAATGCCTTCTTGGTTTAATGAACTTTTTTTTTTTTTTTTTTTTTAACCTAAAATATTTTAAATTCAATCTTCCAAAATATTTCCCTTTTTTCTACACATTTTACGGCATTAAATGAACTAAACCTGGATTTTCCCTTATTCTAATTTTAACATCTTGGAAGTGCTAACTGTATCGGATATTTGGAACAATTCGATGCAAATTAGAATTTGATAATTAAATAAATAAAAACCACGCTTATACAAAGACATTTGTGGAAAACTTTACACTGTAAACATTTGGATAACTTTACTCTTATACATCAAATATATTCCTAGTTTTTATGAGTTTGGAGCAGATTCCTGAGAATAACAGGGATTTTTTTGTCCATGAAACACGTTCCTGATTCCAGGAATATAGTATTATTTTGAATGGTTGTATATTTGATGGTTACTGATATAAGGAACATTAATGGCAAATATTGGGCATTATTAGCTGTCCAAAATTTACCAGGAAACTGCCGATTTTTTTTTTTTTTTTTTTTTTTTACAGTACAGCTCAATTATATGATAGAAAGCGGGTTAAAATTCGAAAAAATAGTTTTGAACTGCAATTAAGGGCCCAGACCTTGCCTAAGTTCATTATTGTTTGAGTATGTACTATAATAAGAATTGCATATACATGCGAAATTTCAGATCAGTCAGACAATATGAAGTGATTTCAAATTTATAATTATAGTTTGGGGCAGAGCCCCTAACCCACACCCCTTAATTGTGCATGTATTGTCATCGGAGTTATATAGCATAACTTTTTCCGTAATTAAAATGAAAGGATGCATATGGTACGTATTCCTAAAATTACTCCGTTTTAATGAATATGGTAATATTGTAAAATATTGGCAGTTTATAATTTCAGTTACACTGTAATTTTAAAGAAGAAAGCAAGTACATCTAAAACAAATGAATTGGAGACAGGATTTGAAAAAAATACTAGTCGTCAGGTTTCTGTGGCTATTACTAATATTTGAGACCCCGTAACTAATATATATATATATATATATATATATATATATATATATATATATATATATATATATATATATATAAGAATATATTATCAATGAATAAAATAAATTATCACTGAATAAAATGAAATAAAAACCCCAAAAACACTGATCTTCAAGATCTCAGTGTTTGTTGGGGGTTTTATTTCATTTTATTCATTGATAATTTATTTTATTCATTGATAATCTATTCCTATATTTATGTTTTGCATTTCCTTTTGCAGCAATTCTCTGCATTGGTTTGCAGTTCTCCTTTTTTGTTTTTCTTATCTTTAAACTCATAAATTCGTTACAAGAGTTTTCTATATATATACAGGGTGACAAGAAATAACTTGGACACACATGATACATTATAACTTTAATGCTAATGAAAATATTACGACCAAACTTCAATAAATATGAATACATTATTTTGTTTATTATATTTACAAATTTTCAAAGTGGCTACCTATAGCCTTAATACAGAACTTTAAACGTGTCACAAAATTTTCGGCTGTGGGCCGCAACTCACTTACTGATATTTTATCCCATTCCTTGCATAAGAATTCCTGTAGGGATGCAAAAGTTTTATGAGGTTTTGCACACACCCTTGTCTCCAAGATGGACCAAACAGAATAATCCATTGGGTTCAAATCTGGGTAATACGGTGGCCATTCTTGAGCTCCAATGAAGGCAGGAAAATTTGTCTTGCACCAATCTTGAGTGCCTTTAGCTCTGTGTGCAGGTGCGGAATCCTGTTGGAAGGTCCATCTTTTGTTTCCAAAGAACTTTTGCGACCAAGGTAAGACAACAATCTTCCAAAATGAGTTTGCGATAGTGGTAGTTACAGATATTTGGTATGAAACTTCGTACAAGTTATTTCTTGTCATCCTGTATATATTAATCTATATTTTAATTTATGATTTTTTAATATATGTGTGTGTGTCTTATTTGATAATGGTTAATCTGAGGATGAACTAAATTATCGTAACAATGAAAATAAATGTGGTTTTTAATAATATCCTTCACTCCAAAATATTTCATTTCCCTTTTTATAAATATTGGGAGGGAAATCCCAGCATGAATTCAAACCCTCAGTATTTTTTAATAAAAATTAAATTATAATAATTAAAAAAAGAAAAATGAAAAGAAAATGAAAGAACTAATCTAAAACTGACAAGGTGCAAAATTTACTTATCGTAAATTTGAATGGGACGGACTGTAAGAAATTTAATCTTGGAAGAGATATTAAAAATTGGTTATTCTAAAAAGAAGTTCAAACAAATTACCTAAAAGTTTCTGCATAAAATAACGATAAATATTAATTGTACATTAGTTCATTAATAATATGTAGAAAATTTTCTAAATAATTGTACAGTAATTAATTCTGTGAAGTATCTGATTAAAAAAAAAAAAAAAATATCTTATCTTTCATACACTTAATTAATTCTTTTAGAAAATTTAAATTGTAGGTTAGTTGGTGTGGATGTATTTCTTACCAGAAAAACCATCCCAATAGTGTAATAATAGAAACCAATTAAATGATTTTCATTCGAGAGGGCATAATCTAACGTGCTTTTCAGAGTATAAGCTGTTTGCCCTCGTGAGTCCGCTCTCAAGAAATCTATACTTAAGTTTCGGTATGAATGTAGTATCGAGAAAAGAGTGGGAGGAGTCCTGGTAAAACCTGTTAGAACAATGACTTTTATCAATTTTTAGATTCTACATCAGCGAATTTTCAGACATTGTATGTCGATAGAATGTATCTCAAAGCTAAAATGGATACTGAATTAAGCATTAAAAACCCGTTTGTCTATGCTCTTTCGATTATTGCTTGTTTTGGATTTCATTCATTATTTCAGCAAGGCATGGATTTATCGAATCAGGCATGGTTGCATCGATTATTAGAAAATTTTCAGAATTTACAATTAGAAAACGAGCTGACGAGGGCAATTGTTTTATGCGGCAAAAAACATGTTTAGATACGCTCTTTCAATAGATGCTTGTTTGGATTTTTTATTTTTATTTTTATTTTTATTTTTATTTTTATTTATTAGTAGTAAAGTAAGGGGTGGTTTCTTGGTTAGTAAAGAGAGTTCCACTAATCATATATTTCAATAAATAATATAACTTTCTATCTTCATAATCTAATTTTATAAATTTGGACGAAATTGTATTTCTATTCGTTACACCAAAAAACTTTTTAGCATGCCCTCCTTTATTTCATCAATCACATAACTACTCATATCTCTAATAAAATATGAATAAAGCATAAAATGTTCAAATACTTTGAAACCAGTACTATCAAAATTCCTGAATCTCCACTTTCCGAAATGCCTGCCGCTTAACAATTCTGATGAAGACAATGATGGCGAGCAGGAATGATGAACTCACTGTCTTACAAATACTACATGTGGAACACAGTGAGGCTGCAATAAAATGGTTGCATATAGTAGTAGACGAAACTTATATTTTATATTTCACTTTCGCCGCAATTAAGTGTTTCCCCACCTACTACTCTATGCCCCTTGAAAGCTTACGAGCCGATCTTCTTAAAACCATTAATGATTTTAACATAGTAACTGGTCTTCAATCTATCTCATTTTAAAAATTTGCCAGTGTAAAATTTTGTACCCAGTTTCATCTATTTTCCCATTATCCTACTAAACTCAAATGAAATGTATATTGCTCAGTTCAAAGTCAGTTCATTCATCCCAATGATGATTTATCTCCTTTACTGAATTTCGTACAGATATAGTCTCCTTTGATTCTCATATTTTATTTTTGCTGTACTTATATTTTATACGCTATGCGTTTATGCTCGCATTCTATAAGTCGTTATTCTTTCTATTTTATTTTCCAATTTATTGTTTTTAAATAATCCTTTTGCTTTAACTTTCATACTTAAGTGGAAATTGTAATTTTATTACAATATTTCGTTTAACTTATGAAAAACCATCCATTTCAGTACAAAAAATGCACATATTTGAATTACTCCATTATCTTTATCTTTATTATTAATTTTAATAAAATGCACAATTGTTTTATTTGCCTTTTCACAAAATCGAGAAGCAATAAAACAATTATTGCATTTGTTGAAACAAAAATACCTTTTTTAAATTAAAAAAAAAAGGGGGGGATTAAAATTATGCTTGACATAGATTAATTCTTATTATTTTTCTGTATAAATAAAAAATGACTTAAATATAAAATATATATATATGTATATTCCTTTTTTTTTTTTTTTTTTTTTTTAATAATAGATACTTAACTAATTTGAAACCAAAATCCTCAGCTTAATATGTATATATATATATATATATATTTTTTTTTTTTTTTTTTTTTCCCCCGATAACTGATTAACCAAGTATACCGAATTTTTAAACATTATGTATATTAAGTATGAGATGAATAAAGATTGATTACTATAGATGACTATTAAACTCTTATATTTATAGCTATCATTAGCGGTAACTGTACACCATAAGTTATTATAACATCAATTAAAATGTAATTATTTGAAATTGTATTAAAATGCAACTAAAGAAAAAAGAAAACTTGTTTGAATAATACAATTACATAAAAAATATATTAGACATCGCAAATGGGTATAAGGTTGCCTTTTACTATTTTTTCAGAAAATTAAAGAAAAATCATATGCTATTAACTAGTCAAAATAAAATTGAAAATTGAACTATGCTTTGAAATACAAAAACGATATTTTTAGCACCAATAGAAGAGAATATTTTGAAGTTTCAGGCTGCGACATCAGTATTATTCTTAAGTCTTTCCAAAAAGTATCCATTCACAAATCCTCAATGCATCAATTAAAAAAAAAAAAAAAAAAAAAAAAAACTAGTTGGCATAGGTGGACTCTGCTCAGTTCCCCATCGTATTTATGTTCTCATAAATTTCTACTGCGAGACATATTATAATCATGTTAAGAGAAATGAATTTGACCAAAGCTTGACACAGTGACAGAATGAAATCCCCGCCTAATAGGCTATCCACCGTTCACTTCGATATATTTATCTTATTCTAATCTATCAATTTATTTTATCAGGGTCAATTCCGTAGTTTAGTTTTCACGATTACCTAATTACCCCATAACTATAGTATGATGGGGAACTAAAAATATCCAAAAATTTTAACGCGGATAATAAATAGTATTAGTAAATGAGTTGATGAAGATGCTTTGAAATACAGTATATTGCACGTACAACTCCATAATGTAAATAATAATGCATGGAGGAGCTCTGTCTTTCATGAAAATAATTTTATAACAATATCGTGCTTACACGGACAAAACAATAATATTTATTAACAGAGGTGCTTTTGAATTATAAAAAATATTACCGGACCTCTTGTTGTTTATTTTTGAATTATTGTATATATATATATATGTATATATATATAATAAATAATATATAAGGTTTGTTGAGGCCCAAGGTCAAGACGATTTTGCGCCCCCCCCCCCCCTTCAACCTCTTCGAACAAACTGAATTTTCTGAAAAAAAAGTATCTAATTTGGCCAAAATTTTCAGTTTAAACTACAATTTTGTATTTAATAGTGTGTTTTTTAAAACATTAATTCACTTCATTCTTACCGAACCTTGAAAAATCAGAAGGTTTGTACCAAGGACTAAAGGCTATAAACTTCGTAAGTTATTATAAATTTACGATTTTCTTAACATGGGAGAATAGGACAAAATTTCACTTAAACGCCCATTAAGTAGAATATTTTTACTGTAAAGATGTCAGGACAGTTTTAAAATATCAGTTTTGAATTCGGAATGAACATCATTAAGTATAAACATGCTACTTTGAAAGTTTCGCAACATAAAAATTTCGTAAGTTATTGGAAATTTACGAATTTCTTAACATGGCAGAATAGGGCAAAATTTCACATAAACGTCAATTTTGAGGGCCATTTTCATCGTAAAGATGTTTTGAAATATTAATTATGACACTGTCATGAATATTACTGACTATGAATTTTCCAATATAAAAATTTCGTAAGTTATTGAAAATTTACTAATTTTTTAATTTGGCAGAATAGGGCAAAATTTCACATAAACGTCAATCTTGAGGGATATTTTCATCGTAAAGGTGTCAGACCACTTTTGAAATATTATTTAGGATACTGGCATGAATATCATAGACTGTGATTTTTCTAATTTAAAAAATTCGTAAATTATTTGGAATTTACGATGTACTTAATATGGCAGAATAGGGCAAAATTGAGCATAAACGTCCATTTTGAGGATCATAAATATATCAGACAACTTCAAAATAACATTTATGATACTTGTTTGAACATGATTGACTACAAATATTCTAATCGGAAAATTTCGTAAGTTATTCCTAATTTAAGATTTTATCAACATAGCGAAATTAAAAAATTTTCATATAAATAGGAATTTTGAGGATTATTACATTGGAAATAGAAGCATGAAAACTAAACAACGGAATTGGCCATGATAAAATAAATTAATAGATTAGAATAAGATAAATATATCGAAATGAACGGTGCATAGCCTATTAGGAGGAGATTTCATTCTGTCACTGTGTCAAGTGGTCAAATTCCTTTCTCTTAACATTATTATGATATGTCTCGCAGTAGAAATTTATGAGAACATAAACATGATGGGGAGCTGAGCAGAGTCCATTTATGCCGACTAGTTTAAAACATTAATTCACTTCATTCTTACCTCACCTTTAAAAATCAGAAGGTTTGTAGCATGGACTAAATACCATCGAAAGTGTCAAAGGTATTTTTCCATGTGGACAAAACAAAATTCTTTATTATATAAATATATAGCTTTAAATATACTAATTATATTGATTTTATGTAGCTTTTACAAGCTTTACATTTTGTTTTGTTACTTCTGTCTAATTGAAAAATACAAATTTATGATAGTAATTTGGAATGAAAATGTCAACTTTTAAAAATTAAGCATTGTTCTTTCTATTTACTTTTTCACTTTTATAAATTCAATACATTCTAAAAACCTTTTTTTTTTTTTTTTTTTTTTTTTTTAAGTTAATTCAGCTGTTTTTAACTATGCAGAGCATTAGTTAATTTCCCTACTTGATAATTGTTCAAGGGGGGGGGGGGAAGCTAATTCTGAAAAATACGCAGGCACAAAATGTTTAGACAAGGAATATCACACAGGTGTTTTACTTTGCAAATGCATAATTTCTTCAGTCAGAAGGAGTGAGTTTTTGTGTTAGTAAAAAGTAACACAACTCAAAGTTGCCAAAAATGATAGAAATCAGCCGCAAAAAAGACATATTTTTAATTCAAAATCATTCTCTTTCATTAACCCTTTCAGTCGCAGTGTTTCTGCTGATGGAATACCTAATTTTAATTTTCAAGTGCAAAAACTCATCCCGGAAATTTTTTAGCAAAAATTTACATTTAAAACATAGCAGAAAAAGCCCTTTTTTTTAAATGTGAAAATTTAAAATTTCTTCTACTTTAATTATGTTCGTAAATTCCGGCGGCAGTGTAATTTAAATGATCCGAATTACCTTGCGCCGCAAAGGGTTAAAATACTCCGGAATAAATTGAAATGTTGGGATCTAGGCAACTTTTACGAGTTCTTGTTGTCGATAATGTTTACTTATAAAGTGATTTATTTATTAAATTAAATATTATTTGAATTTAATAAGGTTTACTTACAGATGTTTCAAACCGAAAATTTCTCGAAAAGGAACAATGCTAATTTTTTATTTTTTAAATATTTATGATCAGCTATGTGTCTAAAAGCCATTTTTTTAATTAGTTTAGTAATTTTTAAAATAAATTAAGTAGTGAACGTTAAAGGGTTAATCGGAAATTTTAATTCTGTCAAGCAATTTATTAGTTTTTATATCAGCTATATTAAAATATACTTTTTGTTCTAAAAACTGTTGTAGTTTTTTTTTTTTTTTTTTTTTTTTTTTTTAAGATATCTCTCACGAATTAATTCTTTATTTTATTTATTCATTTATTTATTTATATTTTATTTATTTTTATTTTTATTTTATTTTTTATTTTTATTATTATTATTATTATTATTATTATTTTTTTTTTTTCAAATTATTGTATATTTCTGCCTGAGCAATGGGAACACACTCTTTCACAAGACCCAGACGAAGATTCCTAGAAAAAAAGTTTATCCGTATCAAACCTTGTTTAATGCTTATTTATAAGTGCTGCCATCTAGCGTAAATTATTTAAAATTGTAAAGTCTTAAGTTATTAAAACTTATAAAAAATGCAAAAAGGGAAGAACATACTTGCCAACCATCTCATTATGAACCGTACAATTTTTAGTACCCGCCTTTTTTTCACACCAATAATTTTTTAGCGTAATTTTAGTCTTATTTAATCGTAAACACATTTGGAGAGAGTAACTCTAAAAATATAGTGGTGTGACCAAAGGGGCGTTTTTTCAAAGGGCGTTAACAATTGTACGGTTATTAATGAGATGGTTGGCAAGTATGGAAGAAATATAATAGAAAACATATTACATACTTGCCAACATCCTAATTAATATTCCGTAGTATCGTTAGCCCCGCCTTCTTTTTTACACCAGTATTTTTTTTTAGAATATTTTTGCCTTATTTTATCGTAATTGCATTTGGAGAATATTACTCTAGAAATTTACTGGTGTAAGAAAAAGGGCGGGATTAACATCATTACGGAATAATAATGAGGATGTTGGAAAGTATGATATTATGATATACGGTTTTAAGTGAATTAAATCTAAATGAATTTCATGAAAAGTAGACAAACATTATGAACAAGCATGTACAAAATGGGCGCATATATATATATATATATATATATATATATATATATATATATATGCCATGTTTATATAATATATATATATATATATATATATATATATATATATATATGCCATGTTTATATAATATATATATATATATATATATATATATATATATATATAATTCTTTTTATTCAAATTATGGCAAATGCAGGGATGGAACACGGGCGCAGAATTCATACCACTATCAATGTAAGAAAATTTTCTACCTCTTAAATCGACGATATTATTGGTAGAGAAATTTCTTAAACACATTCCGGTATGAATTCTGCGCCCGTGTTCCATCCCTGCAAATGAAAATGAAAGTGGGATATATAAACGAAAACAAAAACAATACATTTTTTAAAACTGTATTAATAAACAAGAAAAGTCTAAAATCAAAACTATTCAAACCAAAAATTTAACACTAGCTGTGTTATCTTCATCAGTATAGATGGCGACATTTTAATTTATTCCGGCGAATATTTTGCTCCGCGTTTATTTCGCACCACTTTATTTATAGAAAACTTTTTTCCAATATGTAACTTCGATAAAATAAGGGAAAAATAATAAAAAAAAAAAAAAAAATATGTGGTATGAAATAAAGGAGGGGCTAAAAATACTCCGGAATAAATTAAAATTTTGGCATTTATGCATCAACAGGTGGGAACATAGCAATTCAAAGGAATTATATAATCCTTAAAATTTATTAAATTTTTCACTATTTACAATATTTAATTTATCTCTCTCTCTATATATATCTGTGTGTGTGTGTGTATGTACGTATATATATATACATATATATTAACATATTGAAACAATAAAAAGTGCATTAATTTTATCCATGCTGTCATCCTTTGAGATTAAAATATTATTTCAAACTACGCTATACTTCTACCTTAAAAGATGAAAATAAAATATAGAAAATATTTAAACTATCAAAATTGACTTTTGGAATTATATGTTTATATTCATAATGGCTCTAATTTAATATCACTAATTAATGTGAAATTATAAGATTGAAAATAGAAAATCTCATTGTTATGATAAACATTACATCTAGGAATATAATACATAATTATGTTAATTTACTTATTAATAAACTCTCTAATAATTACATAGTTAATAAAAAAATAATTAAAAAAAATAAAAAGCTTAATTAAACACACCTTTCTTTTTTAATTACTAAGCAGAAATTATTATTTATTATTACTTTTATTTTTCTACGAGCAAGGAAGTGACAATGAGTTATATTGATGACTAGCTGACCCGTCCGGCTTCGCACGAATGAACAAATTTTAGTTAAAGATGGATTGACATGTAAAAAATCAAGAAAGATATCAGTTTATATGTAATCCGCGTTTGTAATGATCGATAGATGGCGCTCTCTGAACACTGCAGTTGTTAGTAAATATAACAGCCACGTGTAATTATTATTCTTTCTCCGCCAATTCATCATGGAAAGTCGATTGCATAATATGAGGATATGCAGTGGTGTGATAATTTCACCTTAGCCCACCAGAGGGCGAGCATTTCATTACAATCGCGGATAGTCAGGCAATATTATTAACTAAAAAGTCAAAATATAATTTTAGAATTTTTTTTTTTTTTTATTATTATTATTCGTTGTTAATAGTTGGCAATTTTTACCTAATGTTATTTATTTATTTATTTCATAAAAAGAAACATTTCTTTACTCATGAATAAAAAATATTGAAAAATAAACCTATGACATGAAAATGTCTTTGATACAATTGACGTCATAATAGCTTTAATTATTATTTATTTGTTCATCTCGCAAATATATTTAATATTTTCCATAATTGATGGTTATTTTAATAATGTATATTAAGGGAGAAATCAATAATATGAAACAATATTCGTACAATATATACTGTTACAGAATCTGGTGTGAAACAACCACACGACTTCCATTACCCACTATTACACGTATTATATACAATTTTTTGGAGATGTTATATGCATTTTTTTAGATTTTCCAGTAAGAGAAACTTGATACACGTATAATAGACACATACAACAGAGTTTATACAGCAAGTTTTAAAAAAAAAAAAAAAAAAAAAAAAAAAAAAGTGTTGTTTTTAAACACGAATTTCCGAGATCTAAAACTGAACTACCTAATCATGGATGACCGTTAATATTCCTGTAATAAGCACGTAATACTTAAGAAAGGTTATCTAGGTTGGATTAATGAAACAATTTTCAAGAAAACGTTAGAGCCGTTTTTGAGATACCAACTTTTACCAAAACTTAGCATACTCAGTTATTGACCGGAAAACAATAATTACATACAAAAGGATATTTAATAGGAAGTTAACATGGCGAGTTTGAAAAAAATCCGTACAGGCGTTTTTAAAGGAACGCACTTGCGACATCAGAAATTGAGTTGTTCATAGAGAACGTCTATCAATTTTCCAGAACTAACCAACTATATCATTCAAAAGGGCATCTAATAGATTTTTTATATAGCAACTTTGAAGAAAATCGTTGGAGCTGTTTTTGTGATAAGGGCTTACGGTCCCATTTCCGGTTTTCGATGACCCAATTCTGGTTTTTCAAGTTTTACGAAAATTTGGAAAATTTATCTGTACTCCAGACCAGAATCAATTGTGAAGTTTCGTAGTTCTATCTTTATTAGTTTCGGAGATATGACAGCCAGAAGATTCCACACATACGTACACACATACACACACAATGACCCATTGCCAAAAACTACTTTTTTGGACTCAGGAGGCCTTAAAACGTGTAAATCAGGTGAAACTCTATATTGAATTTTTGGACCGAATATAATACTTCCACTACCTACGGTGGTGGGATAATTGAAGTAAAAACATAGATCTCGTATTTAATACGAAAATATACAGATTTTCGTATTGCGCTTTCGATCGCCAAACACAAAAATCGCCAAGGACAACAGATATCAAATTTATGCTTTGTTTTCAATTAAAATATTGAAAATTTGAATTGAAAATTTGAATAAAAATTTATTTTACCAAAATTTATTATAGACTCTAGCACTTAGAGACAGTGTAACCTTTAATTACTTGAAAGAAAGAAAACAAAATCAGCTTTTTAGTTCTAGCGATCGTTATCTATATCTATATCATTATATAAAGCGCAAAAAATTGTTTGTTTGTGGAGGGTAATCTCTGAAACTACTGAACCGATTTAAAAACTTCTTTCACTGACCGAAAGCTACAGTATGCCATATTGTTATAGGCTATATTTAATTTTGATAAAATAAATTTTAGTTTAAAATCTGAGCATTTTAATTAAAATCCCCATAGAAGCCGTAATAGAAATGGAAATAATGAAATATTAAAAAAATTAGCTGCTGCCAACATAAAAGAAACATTTACATATTCGTTTCGTTTTTAAAATATCTTGACGTGAAAAGAAAAGAAATATATTTGCACGGGCATTAAATTGAAATTCATATAAAGGTTTTTTAATTGTTAAACTTACACGTTAAATCTGACGTCATTATAGAATTAAAAGTATTTATTTTTCTAATAATTTAATTTGATATGATATGATATAATATCTAAGCATCAATGTTTAAACCACGGAGTCTTTATTACTCCGTGGTTTAAACTGATGTGTGTAAACGAAATTGGAATTTAAAAATAAATAAATAAATAAAATAAAATAAAATAAGAAATTCTATTTCATAATATTATTTATTTTAATTTATAATTGTTGCCAAAAAGATTTATGAATTAATTTATTTTTAGACATATAATAAAATATATTTTCACGCGAATAAAAAGTGAACATTTTTTGTAAAAAAAATAATAAAGATCGAGGAAAATTACTTCCCCATTTTAATCCCCATATTTGGATATAGATATGTATTAGTTATCATGTGCATCCGTTAGATTAAATTGTTTTTGTTGTAAAATTGATAAAATTGGAATTTTAAATTTCAAAACTCTAGAAAAAAAATGGCAAATTTCCATATTCGATTGAAAACATAAACATTTCATTTCAAAGGATGATATTTACACAATAAACATCCAACTAATAAACTAATTAAAAGGGAAAGGATAAATATTCTATCATAATTTGAAGTCAAATTTGTTTTCAAATGTCTAAATAAAGTATCTGATATAATATACTAATATGTTGCAGCGGAATAGATTTGATATCCGTCATCCTTGGCAGAAAAAAAAAATATCGCCAAATTATCTGGAGAATATAATTTAATTCCTTTCAAAAATCATGGTTATTTTAAAAACTTACATTAAGAGTGTGACGAATAATATGAAACAATATTTCGTACAATACATATTACGAAAATATACATCTGGCATGTATATTTTCGTATTATGTTTTTGATCGCCAAATACAAAAAACGCCAAGGGTGACAGTTTTGAAATTTAAAATTAAAATTTTGTCAATTTGACAGCAAAATAACTCAATCTAACGCATGCATACAATAACTAATACATATCTATACCCAAATATGAGGATTAAAATCGGGAAATAATTCTTCTAGAATTTTAATTAAAAAAAAAAAAAAAAAAAAAAAAAAAAAATCCAATGAGCGATTAACATGGAAAATCTTTTTCTTGCATCCACGGGCGGTCAGTGATGTCATACTTCGCTTGCGTATTGAGATGTTTAAATTTATTTGGCGACTATTTTTAGCAACTAACAGTTATGGCAAGTAGCTCAATATACATAGCGCATACAGCCATTACTGAAGTGTAAATAGCATTTAATTATTTGAGTTACATTATGTTGACTGGAAACCTATTTAATATACCTATGCTCTATAGCTATACTAATATAAAAAAAAAGAAAGGTTTATATGCATATGTAGAGAACGATCGCTAGAACTAAAAAGCCGATTGCTTTTTTTTTTTTTTTTTTTTTTCCTCTCAATAATCAAAAATTACACTGTCTCTCTCTAAGTGCTAGAAGCTATAATAAATTTTGGTAAAATAAATTTTTAATTAAAATTTTCAATATTTAAATTGAAAACAAAGCATAGATTTGATATCTATCGTCATTGGCGATTTTTGTATTTGGCGATCGAAAACGTAATACGAAAATCTGTATATTATCGTAGTAAATACGAGATGTATGTGTTTACTTCAATTACCCTACTACCGTAGGTAGTGGAAGTATTGTATAGGTTTTGGAAATTGGTCAGTGTGTGTGTATATGTGCACGTGTGTGTGTAATCTTCTGGCTGTCATATCTCCAAAACTAATAAAAATAGAACTACTACACAAGTGATTCAGGTCTGGTGTACAGATAAATTTTCCAAATTTTCGTGAAAATTGAAAAACCGGAATTGGGTCATCGAAAACCAGAAATGGGACCCTAAGCCCATATTCAAAAACACCTCTAATGATTTTCTTCAAAGTTGCTATATAAATAATATATTAGATGCCCTTTCGATTGAAAAGTTGCTTAGTTCAGGAAAATTGATAGGCGTCCTCTATAAACAGCTCAATTTCAGACTTCGCAAGTGCGTTCCTTTAAAAACGCCTGTACGGATTTTTTTCAAACACGCCATGTTAACTTCCTATTAAATATCCTTTTGTATGTAATTATTGTTTTTAGGTCAATAATTGAGTATGTTAAATTTTGGTAAAAGTTAGTATCTCAAAAACGGCTCTAACGTATTCTTGAAAATTTTTTTTCTTTAATCCAATTTAGATAAGCTTTCTCAAGTGTTACGTGCTTATTACAGGAATATTAACGGTCATCCTGATTAGGTAGCTCAGTTTTAGATCTCGGAAATTCGCGTTTAAAAAAATAACTATCTATTTTTTTTCCCCTTATTTTTTAACTCGCTATGCAAACTCTGTTGTATGTGTCTTTATACGTGTATCAAGTTTCTCTTACTCGAAAGTCTCAAAAAATGCAAGTAATATCTCCAAAAAATTGTATATATTACGTGTAATAGTGGGTAATGGAAGTCGTGTGGTTGTTTCACACCAGATTCTGTAATAGTATATATTGTACGAATATTGTTTCATATTATTGATTTCTCCTTTAATATACATTATTAAAATAATAATCAATTATGGAAAAAATTAAATATATTTGCGAAATGAAAAAATAAATAATAATTAAAGCTATTATGACGTCAATTTTATCAAAAACATTTTTATGTCATAGGTTTATTTTTCAATATTTTTTATTCATGAGTAAAGAAATGTTTCTTTTTATGAAATAAATAAATAAATAAATGAATAGCATTAAGTAAAAATTGCCAACATTTAACAACTAATTAAAAAAAATAATTGTAAAATTATATTTTGACTTTCCAGTTAATAATATTGCCTGACTATAACATATAAACTGATATATTTCTTGATTTTTTACATATCAATCCATCTTTAACTAAAATTTGTTCATCAGTGCGAAGCCGGACGGGTCAGCTAGTCTACATATATACATAAACCTTTCCTCTTTATATATTAGTATAGATAGAGCATAGCTAGATTAAATAGGTTTCTAATCAACATAATGTAACTCAAATAATTAAATGCTATTTGCATTTCAGTAATGGTTGTATGAGCTATGTCTATTGAGCTACTTGTCATAACTGTTAGTTGCTAAAAATAGTCGTCAAATAAAATTAAACTTCTCAATTATTCTTTTAAAAAATGCATAATGAAATGCAGATGGTATTTTTTTAATTCACTTTTTATATTATTATACGCAAGCGAAGAGTGACGTCACAGACCGTCCATGGATGCAAGAAAATGATTTTTCATTGGATTTTCTGTAAAATTTATTAAAAATCGAGGAAAATTATTTCCCGATTTTCATCCCCGTATTTGGGTATATATATGTATTAGTTATCATGTGCATGTGTTAGATTGAGTTATTTTGCTGTCAAATTGACAAAATTTTAATTTTAAAATTAAAAACTCTGTTGTCCTTGGCGCTTTTGTATTTGGCGATCAAAAACGTCATACGAAAATATACGTGCCAGATGTATATTTTCGTAATATGTGTACGAAATATTGTTTCCTATTATTCATTACTCTCTAAATATAAGTTGTTAAAATAACCATGATTTTTGAAATAAATTAAATTACGCTCGCCAGATAATTTGGCAATATATTTTTTTTTTCTGCCAAGGATGACCGATATCGAATCTATTCCGCTGCAACATATTAGTATCTTATATCAGATATTTTATTTAGACATTTGAAAACAAATTTGACTTCAAATTATGATAGAATATTTATCATTTTCCTTTTAATTAGTATATTAGTTGGATATTTATTGTGTAAATATCATCCTCTGAAATGAAATGTTTATGTTTTCAACCGAATATGGAACTAAACTAAATTCAAAAACTGGCGTACAATCGATAAATAGATTTTAAAACTTCTTTACACACCATAAATTTTAAGCTAGCACAACCGGTTTCGAAAGGACTTAGCCTTTCTTCATCAGGTGCACAAAAACACGTACTGCTGCCTTGGAGGCAAAAGCAAAAGTTTTTAAATCTATTTATCGAATATGGAAGTTTGCCATTTTTTTCCCTAGAGTTTGAAATTTAAAATTCAAGATTTATCAATTTTACAACAAAAACAACTTAATCTACCGCATGCACATGATAACTAATACATATCTATATCCAAATATGAGGATTAAAAACGGGAAATAATTTTCTTCGATTTTTAATAATTTTTTACAAAAAATCCAATGGGCGTTTAACATAGGATATATTTTTCTTGCATCCACGAACGGCCAGTGACGTCATCACTTCGCTTGCGTATTCACGTGAAAATATATTTTATTAAAAGTCGAAAAATAAATTAATTCGTAAATTTTTTTGGCAACAATTATAAATCAAAATAAATAATTTAATAAAAGTTTAGAAGTCAGAATTTCTAATTTTATTTTATTTATTTTTAAATTCCAATTTCGTTTACGCACGTCAGTTTAAACATTAATGCTTAGATCATTATATCATATCATATCATATTAAGTTATATTATCAGAAAAATAAACACTTTTAACGCTATAATGACGTCAGATTTAAAGTGTAAATTTAACATTTCGCAAAGCTTTATATGAATTTCAATTTAATGCACGTGCAAATATATTTCTTTTCTTTTCACGTCAAGATATTTTAAAAACGAAATGAATATGTAAATGTTTCTTTTATGTTGGCAGCAGCTAATTTTTTTAATATTTCATTATTTCCATTTCTATTACGGCTTCTATGGGGATTTTAATTAAAATGCTCAGATTTTAAACTAAAATTTATTTTATCAAAATTAAATATAGCCTATAACAATATGGCATACTGTAGCTTTCGGTCAGTGAAAGAAGTTTTTAAATCGGTTCAGTAGTTTCAGAGATTACCCTCCACAAACAAACAATTTTTTGCGCTTTATATAATGATATAGATAAATAAACATTTAATAAAACAAAATATTCTTATGTGTTAATGAAAAATTTATTGTCTAAATATGGAGGAAATTTATTTGTTTATAGAATGGAGAATATTATACTAATACACTTTGTTTAAATATTTAAAAATATCAGACATTAATTATTCATTATAATTGCAACCCAATGATATATTTTTGAAATAGAATCTATATATAGTTCAAAAAAATTATGTTATTTTTTCAGTTACCAAATGCAAGTGTTTGAGAACTAGCAGTAATTAGTATTTATTAACTAACAGTACTAATGTAAGAAAGTATATTAAAGTATTACAACATCTAATGAAATTGCATTAGTCAATACCATGTTCTAATTTTTAAAAGATAAGAGTAAATAAACACAGTTAAGCAATCTGATGAAATATTCACGTCTAAATTGGGGCCTACCGCTTTGACAAGCGGATATGGCGTCACTTTGAAATGATTGTATCGTTTCCTCTTTCTAGATCAATTAACGTAATTGGCTGTCAAAGAGTACATTTTTTATGTATATTTTTTAGTTACTTATCTCGTATTACTAATAAGATATAGGGTCATTATTCTGGATCTAAGGCATCAACATGTGACTCCATAATGATTCCTTTCCTGCCTCATTTATAAAGCCGCTTCATTTATTTTATCGATAATAAGGCGGAATTTCACATTAAATGATGTATTAAAGTAAGGTATAATGCAAAAAATATGTTTTTATTGGTAAATACAAAATTTGTGATATTTTTGATATATATGTGATATTTTTTATACATGCTTGACTAAACTTCACATGAATCAGTGTTAAATTAGAACAGAAATATGTATACCAATAATTTAATGTTTTTAACACAATGGAAAAGAGTTTCACCAGAAAATGAAGTAAAATTAATGAAAAATAAATCAGCACTGAAATCACATCAAAATGACTGTATATAATTTATTTATAATGTTAATCATCTGATATTTTAATAAGACTGAATTTATGAAAAAAGACTTTTGGAAACTTCTCCGTTTTTCGATTCCCTGTATGAGAGAGGGGAGGCTTCCATGTATTTTGGGATTACTATTCATTTCTTAATTTTTTTTTTTTTTTTCAATTTTTTTTTCATGCATATGTAATAAAAGTCATTCGTCGTTACAGTGATCAAGGGAGATTTGAATTAACCCCTTAACGCGCGCTGTCCTCGCTACAAGAACGCAAAATTTAAGATCCAGCAGCAAAAATTCATCCCGGAAATTTTTTAGCAAAAATTTACATTTATAACCTATCAGAAAAGGCCGGTTTTTTTTAACCTTAAAATTAAAAATTTCTTTTAGCTTAATTTAGTTTATGAATTCCGGTGGCAGTATAATTTAAATGATCCGAATTGTCTTGCGCCGCAAAGGGTTAAACAGAAAGCAATTACATGAGGAAGTGAATCCTTATCCAAAGCAAAAGATACTGAAAAAGGTTAATATGAGTGTTTTCTAAGACATTGACATATGAACCATCCTTCATTTTAAATGCAATACTGTCATTATTAATTATATTGTATTTTTGAAAAGTGTCACAAATTAATCATTATGAAATTTTATAGATAAAGCAGACATGTTAATATTTTAATTTATTCAAGAATACTGTTAGTACGCGCTCTTATTTTCCACCACTTCTCTTAAAAAGGATTTTTCTTCTTATTTATTCATAAATATATATTGGAGAAATTTCACGGGTACAAAAATGCTCCAGAATAAACTAATATGTTGACATGTCTGGTAAAGTAGGATTTTATAAAACGTTTCGCCTACATTTTGCAAAAACATCGAACCAAAATGCAAAATCAGGAATGAAGTTGTGTTTACATGAAATTAATCTTATCCATCATTTCAAAAGTAATGCTCTTCAATATGTTGGCAATTAAAGGATGATATTTTGTGACGAGTACACTTATTCGAAATGTTTTCTCTCTCTATTGGGAAAACCTAATTTCCTTGATTTTTAACAAGCTTTGTAAAATACTGCAGATTCATCAGTAATAAAAACTTCATACCAGATATATTTTATAAAAAATTTTTTTATATATTTATTTGTAGAAATTCAAGATGGCAGATTTTTTTTTTTTTTTTTTTTTTTTTTTTTTTTTAGTGCTAGAGGCCTATTTCAGTCGGTACAGTTGTCGAATTTTTATAGGTCACTCTTAATTAGTGCTAGAGGCCTATTTCAGTCGGTTTATTGAATGGGGATTTATTGAATGAGGTCCCCCCAAGGCACAACTTTGATATGAGTCCCCCCCCAGGCCCAACTTTGACATGAGTCCCCCCCAAGGTACCCCTATTTCAGTCGGTACAGCGTTGTCGAATTTTTATAATGCACTCTTAATTAGTGCTAAGGGCCTATTTCAGTCGATTTATTGAATGGGGATTTATTGAATGAAGTCCCCCCAAGGCACAACTTTGACATGAGTCCCCCCCCCCAGGCCTAACTTTGACATGAGTCCCCCCCAAGGTACCCCTATTTCAGTCGGTACAGCGTTGTCGAATTTTTATACGTCACTCTTAATAGTGCTAAGGGCTTATTTCAGTCGGTTTATTGAATGGGGATTTATTGAATGAAGTCCCCCCCAAGGCACCACTTTGATATGAGTCCCCCACAGGCCCAACTTTGACATGAGTTCCCCCCAAGGTACAACTTTGACATGAGTCCCCCCAAGGCCCAACTTTGACATGAGTCCCCCCCCCCAGGCCCAACTTTGACATGAGTCCCACCAAGGCCCAACTTTGACATGAGTCCCCCCCAAGGTACAACTTTGACATGAGTCCCCCCCCCAAGGCACACCTTTGATATGAGTCGCCCCAAGGCACACCTCCCCCTCATTGGGAAAAAGAGAAAAAACGTTGTTTTGCGGCTATAAGACAGTATGGACTTCCAACGTTATTTGTTACAGTATCTGCAGCTGAAACACATTGGTTTGATTTAATGAAAACTTTATCATGGAATTTAGATCGTCACAAATTAACTAAAGAAGAATTTGTCGATATTAACAAGTTAGCAGTAGGCCTCTGGCACTAAATTAAAATCTGTCAATGTCAGATTTTCATGTTTTTTTTTTTTTTTTTTCTCCCCTATAATTAACCCATTGCGGTCCAATTTATTTTCACTCCTCTGCCCATTGTTGCCATATTTAATAAATTTTTTACTCAACATCCACCATTAAAGTTTAACTGCAACAGTTGCCTAATCACTGCGAAGCTTATTCGTCCATTATCTATATCAAATATCACTCATCAAAATTATTAGTGGTAGTCAAATAAAAAAATCTCTAAATTTGACAACACTGTTTATAGCGCTTTAGAGATATAGGGCCGGCAAAGGGACATTAGTAATGATAAATCTGATTTAAAAATTGAAAATGCTGGCTATTATGCAGATTTGCATTTCAATTTGTATGTGAAAATCGTCCTATATAGTAGTTTATTACATGTCGGAGAAATTGTAATTACAGTACAAGAATTTTAGTTATATATATAGTTACAAATTGTTTAGTACTTTTTGGCTACGTTTGATTGCAGAATTATCTGGCCTCGCAGCGTTCCCAAAATTTTGGATACATTTTATTATATTGTCACCACTATAATCAAATTTTTTTTTCTTGAACTGCTAAAATAATGTAAACAAATATTGTTTTAAAATTGTGGTGCGAGTATAGTAAAATGAGCGTAAAATTTTAGGGATGCTGCGAGGCCTAATTTAATCACTTCTAAAATTTATAATTGCTATACATTTTGTTTTTAATAACTATAGATATGATATTACATAAGTTTACTGGCATATTATCAATATTTCATTTAATATCAACTGATCATTTTTTTCTGCTTCAGAGAAAAATAAATCTTTTAAAGTATATTTAAAAGTCTTTGTATTAATAACTTTTGATTAATTTTATTTTGATTTAACTAAATTCTCAACTAAATTCTGACATAGTTTTGCGTCGTACAACCATTTTCGTATCTACTTTATACATTCTGTTCATGCGTACAGAAAATACCTTCAAAGTTCTTGCTAAATAATCCTTCTAAAAACAGAAAGTTTTTTTTTTTTTTTTTTTTAACATCATTTGAGAGTTCTACTTGCGAAATTTGTGCTTTAAATATGTATTACTATATGTAAAATTAGCTGTCCTGAAAAAAGGGCGGAGAGTACGACCCTTGTCAATATCACAAATAATTACAGTCGATCACTCATTCCTAAAAACTTGTCCATTCTAGCAGTTTTCGGATAAACTTACATTGAACAATATCGATTAAAAAAAATAAATAAATAATAATAATAGTAATAATTCTTTTATTTTTCCTTTTTATTTATTTATTTGCTTTTGCTATCTAATAGGGAAGATCGAAAATTTTATTCCACCATATATATTAGGTGTACCGGAAAGTCCTACGGCTTTGAATATGTAAACTGCCAGCGACATTCGTTGTGAAAACTAAAATTTCAAAAAAACGTTGGCAAAAAATAAATAAATAAATAAATAAATAAATAATAATACGGTGTCAAATTTTTAATTCAAATCGTCAAAGCTTTCTAGTACACTTACTATCGTAGATGCAAACATTTTAATTTATTCCGGAGTATTTTTATCTCCGCCTTTATTTCATACCATTTATTTTTCAAAGCATTTTTCTTTATTTTATCGAAGTTACAAATTGGAGAAAGTTTTCTATAAATAAAGTGGAGCGAAATAAAGGCGGGGCTAAATATACTCCGGAATAAATTAAAATGTTGGCACCTATACAACTATATTGGAATGAACTCTCTGAATATTAAATCACAATGAAAACCCTGTCCTATCCCCAGGCGTTCGCAACTTACTTCGAATAGAATGGTTGGTTGGTTGGTTGGTTGTAGGATTTAAGGCCGATTGACTCCTGATGTGTCCTAGGTCTAGAGGGGGAATGCCCTCCGTGGGGGTCTTTCTAAGGGGTCCTAGCCCGTATTTACGCATGTTTCGGAGGAAACCACGGAAAACTCCGAACGGCTAGGTCGATGAGCGCGACCCGGGATCGAACCCGGCACCTCCCATCTACCAGCTTTGAGCGCAGAACCGCTCGGCCGCTGGTGGGCCCCGAATAGAATGAAATATCTCCAAATCTCAAAAATGAAAAATGTCCGAAGTTTATAAAAACGCTGCAGAAAAAACATAAAAAATTCTATAAGATGAGAACAGTCTCATTTAAATATGTAGGTTTAACAGAGAGATACAAGCGCTGAAACATGGAAAAAACCAAAATCAAATTGTCGCTAAAATCTAAAATCCTCAATACAGCGGTCGTACTCCCAGCCCTTTTTTCAAGACACTCTCTTGAACGAGAAATTAAAAAAATTATTGCTACCACTATTTTTATAAAATAATTTCTGCCCTGTACAATCATGTCACATAAATATACACTATAAATATACCACAAGTATTTCTGCATATTAGTGGTGGCAAAAAAGATACAAATTTCTTATCTCTGAGACTGTCCTGAAAAAAGGGCGGAGAGTACGACCCTTGTCAATATCACAAATAATTACAATCGATCACTCATTCCTAAAAACTTGTCCATTCTAGCAGTTTTCGGATAAACTTACATTGAACAATATCGATTCAAAAAAATAAATAAATAATAATAATAGTAATTCTTTTATTTTTCCTTTTTATTTATTTATTTGTTTACTTATTTATTTATATTTATTTATTGGCAAAAATAATTAAATTTTACATTTTTTTAAAAAGAGGCTCCACCCATCGTTTTCCTTTCTTAGCTTTTAATTCACTTTTGACCCTATTTATAGCCCTCAATTTATACCTTATTTATTACATTGATAATAATTGTAAGTTTATTTGTATTATTATAACTTTGTGATATGCATTTGTTTGTATTTTGATTAAGAAATGATCCTTAAAAAAAAAGTAATTGAATACGGGGGGAGTTCCGTTTACGTGTAAAATACCCACAAATAGTGTGTTTTGTGTACGAAGCAATTGAAACAAATAATGCATAAAAAGACGATTACAAAAAAAGGACATACTCCACGGCTATGATTAGTACAGTCAGCAAAAAAAAGAAAAAAAGAACCCCCCCCCCCCTAATTTCGCCGTAAGTTGTCGTAGAAATATCGGCTGGTTCCAATCAATTTGTGATAGCGCCTGGTTTATAATGGTATACTTAGATTTTTCGTAGGGGGTCGCCTACTAGCATAAACTTTATTTTCTTCAATGGTAACCCCCATTTTTTATAATTTATTTGAATTATTTGGATCAAATCATCGGGGTCGTAGTCTCCACCTTTTTTTCAGGACACTTTTATGGATGATAAAATATCATCTCTTTTGCCACCACTTTTTAGTTAGAGAAATTTTTATAGTGTTTTGAAAGAAATATGTCTTGATTAAACACTATAGAAATCATTGCATAAAAAGTGGTAGAAAAACAAGGATAAATTTCTGACTTCTCAAAGTGTCCTGAAAAAAAGGCGGAGACTGGTATAGTTTATATATTTTGCTCAATTTTTTATAGAATTATAAGCTGTCAAAGTATGGGGGTGCTAATGTTAAATGAATGGGACAAACATTAATTCACATCTTCCCAAAAAATTATTATATTCAAATTCTTCTTTTTTTTTTTATTTATTTTTATTTTTTTTATATATACGTTTGAATGAAGTGACCTAAACATATTCTATGCATATTTTTGATTGAAAAAAAACAAAACAAAAAAAACCACTTTTTGAATTATGAAAATTATTAATAAATTCATATTTGAAAAAAATATGAATAATGACCTATGTTAGTTTTTGCACGAATAGAACGGGCATCATCAAAAACATGGGTTTCCAAATTTACAGCTCGTTCCTAACATTATTTTTTCAGTTACAGTGATATTTCATTTTTTACTGCTGTTAGGGGACCGTCATTTGTTATAATTTGCATCCTCTGTAAATATCTGTATATATTTTGGCTAAAAATTATTTTAATTTAACTTTATGTTATTCTAATTGTTTTCTAAGCAACATTTCGATGTTTATTATACAAATTGGCTTATTTTCTATAAAATTATCGCAATGCAGGCAATAGATTGTGAAAGAATTCCAAAAGAAATGAAGCCCCTTCTCTATATTGCGGAAACAATATTTAAAAAAAAAACTAGTTTGCATATTCGTATTTGACTCTATATGTGACGCTAGTATGCATAAATATCAATGGCATTTACTACATCGAATGCTGAAGACAAAATTTAAATGATTTAATTGCAAATATGTAAAATAATTTTGCTTTATAATGTAAAGTTTTAGAAAATTGAGTAAAGGCGTGGCTTACGTTGCAAAAATGAATATACCTGATCCTGAAATGTTGTCTTTGTTCTTAAATATTACATAACTTTTCCTAGTTTCTCACTGCTAAAATTTTATTTTAACCCTGTTTTCTTTTCTTTTTTACTTGAATATTGTAGGGTTCGTGCACCTCAAGTTAAATTTCATGATTTAGGAAACGCAATAAGGTGAGGATTATTGTTTGAAAAATCAATGCGCAGTGAACAATACATTTTTCCTTTCTTTTTTTAAATTAATATAATTAATATTTATTGATTTTTATAAGATTTTTTTAAACGAATTTTCTGTTTTAATCATGTCGTGACATTTTCGCATTCGTTTATTGTACCATATGAAAGCTAATGCTATTTAAATTTTATCGCATGACGTATTATAATAAAATGTTATTTTTTTATTAAATGTTTTCTTAATACAGAATAAAATAGTGGATTTTTTTTTCTTTTTTTTTTTTTTTTTTTTTTTTTAGTTTTTAAAATCTATTATTTAAACAAAGCGCAATATTATTTATTTTCGATTATTCTAATCACCGCGTAAAACTGGCGTCACATTTATTATGGAAAAAGAATTTAAAACATATAAATGTAATATGTCTTATAAATGTAATATGTCTTATTTCTCTTAAAGGTATAGATCTTACATATTTAAAATTAAGAATTCAAGTACAGTAGACGACTGTATAACGGGGATATTCGTTCTGGACAATAGGAAACCGTTTTATGTGGGACATACTTTACGAGACCAATTTATGCAGAATCAGTCCAATGCTGAAAATTTTTATTTTATTTTATTTTGTTGTTTTGTTTTGTTTTTTATTGTTTTCTAAGAAAGGTTTCGATGTTTACTATACAAATTAACCAATTTTTGTAAAATTAAATCATTGCAGGCGGGAAATTTTGCTGGCATTCCAAAAGAATAATAAACCCCACCCCCTGGCTTTTTCTGAAACAATATTTTTTTAAAATGTTTTTTGCCTCCTTAATTTTAGTTTGTTTGACTCTTTATAGAACTCTAGCATGTATAAAAGGGTGAAATTTACTGTTTCGATTATTGATGATAAAATTTCAGTTATTTAATCATGAATTTGTGAAATAATTAGTGTTTTAGAGAAACGTATAAAGGCGCAGCCTATTACTCAAAATAGGTATCATTTTGAACAGTATCTCCTTTTCATTGAATATTAAATATTCTTTCTCAGATTTTAGTTTAAATCTTGTTATCTATAATTTTGTATATTGTATAATGTTGGTTTGTACGTCTCAAATTAAACGTAAAACTTTATAGTAACACTCTCATGCAAAGCTTACGGTATAAAATAAAAATATACCTAACAGAAGTAGATATATATATATATATTAATTAAACACTTTTTTTTTTTTTTTCCCGCTTTAAATATTATTATCATTATTCTTTTATCTTGGTATTTAGATTTTTGTAATTCAATATTGAAGGGTTCATATGACTCAAGCTATTTAAATTTTTTTGTATGAAGTGACGTATTTAGATATTTCACGTTTATTAAAAATAAACCATTTAAAAATGTTTAATTCATAAGCTAACACAAGGCATTCCACGAATTACCTTTTTTTTTCAATGTTACCGATGACAGATGTACTTTCATTCCGCAAAAAATTGCCAGATGAAACTTAGATGTGTCCGCTGTTCCGAAGAACATTTAACTAAAGATTGCCCTCTGGGGAAACAAAGGATTAATCCCGTATGTTGTAATTGTGGAGGAAATCATCTGGCATGTTACAGAGGTTGCCCCAAATTTCCCGAAAATAGATCTAAATCGCATATCACTAAAATTATTCCTCGCGAAAACCAAAAACACTTCGACCAATCCGAATTCCTCTCTCTCTCCGTAGCCACTCCCACTAATGAAAAACTGGATACATTCGCAAATGTTCTTAAGAACAATCCCATTCGAGAACTATTTGATATTCTTAATGAAATTGCAACTGAATTCAAATTAAAAAACTTTAATGAATTACTTATTAAACTTAGAGATGCACGAAATAAAATGAAAAACACTACTAATGAAAAACTCCACTACTAAATTAACCATTCTCTGGGAAGCCCTCGGGGATGATCAGGTTCCTGAACTTCCTTAAATTTTACTACCTTCTTTGGTTCTTTTTGTTCTGTGTCCTTTTAATTTTTAGTTTCTGCCCTTTAAATTACTTATCTCTGACCATCTGATACCTGTCTTTATATATATATATATATACAACCTCTGACAATAAAGTTCAGTGAATGAAGTCAGAACGGCCGATCCGGCAACACTGGCGAAACAAAACGCTGCACCTGTGTAGTGGCAGGTGTTGAACATCTGCCCCCACCGTTGTTCGGTTGAGTGTCGTTTGTGTTCCACGTAAGACTTGTTTTACAATGTGCTTGTTTACTGCGTTGGTCCTTAACTGAGAACAGAGAAATGAAAAGATCAATTTAAAGTTTTGTTTTAAGCTTGGCAAGACACCGAAAGAAACTCATGCGATGCTGGTACATGTTTATGAAGATCAAGCACTGTCCATGAAGTGTGTATACGAGTAGTTTACCCGTTTTCGAGAGGGCCGGGAAAGTGTTTCTGATAACTCCCATAGCAGAAGAGCGGCGACCTCCGTCAGTGACGAAAACATTGAGAAAGTAAAGAAACTAATCACGAAAGATCGTCGATTAACTGTGCGCATGATAGCTGATGAACTGCAGATAACCGTGAATCCGTGCGGCAAATCGTTACCCAGGATTTAGGGATAAGAAAAACGTGTTGTCGTCTTGTGCCACATCACTTGACTGACGATCAGAAGCAGGCGCGTTTAGAGGGTGGTGCAAATTCAACATCCACCATAATTGCCAGATCTCAATCCTCCAGACTTCTTCCTATTCCTACGACTCCCACTTGTTTTCAAAGGAAAGAGATTTGACGATATTCCTGACATCCAACGACACGTAACGAGGCTTTTGAACACCATCCCAAAAGAAGACTTCTTGCAAAGTTTCCAGGACATGTATAGCAGATCTCAGCGGTGCATAGTGGGAGGTGACTATTTCGAAGGACAGTAAGGTAACTTTCGTTAATATTTCATCCACGCTAATGTTACAGGACTATTCACCGAACTTTATTGTGAGAGGTTATGTGTATATATGTGTGTATATATATATATATATATATATATACATTTCTGTACTTTTTTTCCGGTGTGAAACTTAATAAATAATATATATTTTGTGTTAGATCACGATTTATTTTTTCTAAATTTATAGACGGACCGCGAATACATTTTTGCTTGCAACTCTGTCAAAAAATTATTTAAAGTATATAAATAGGACATTTTCTGAACTGCCTTGATCTCAGAAATTTGAATATGATATCGAAAATAGGGGGTTGCCATTGAAAAAAATGGAAGTTGAAGCCTGTTTTAATATGCAGATGATCCCTTAAGCAAAATATAACTATACCATTATAAACTAGATGTTTACAAAGTGAATGGTACCAAACGCTTGTTTCTACGATAATTTACGGCGAAATTAGGTGGAGGGGGTTAGAACTACAGCTGTTTTTGAAACTGGTTTGCGATGCTTTATGCGATTCGAAGAAGAGGCTTCTTTTATTTTTAATTGCAATAATTTTTGGTATTAATATTTATTTTTTAAATACAAATGATCATTCATAATTTCAATCAAATCATAATTTTATGGTATAAATAAAAACGGAATAATTATTTATATAATGAAATAAGTATAAATCGATGCGTATAAAATATAGACAAAAGTAAATTAAAAAGTAAGGGGGAAGATGATGGGAGAAGCCTCTTTATCCAGAAAGTGAAATTCAATGATCTATTGCAAGCCAAAATTTAAATTTACTTCTGAACTAATAAGTAAGATGCTAATTTAAGTTATTTGAAATCTGCTATAATGGACAAGTTTTGGGAGGAAACTGATCGACTGTTGTTAGAACGATATCTGAGATATTACTAATTTCATGTTTTGTTGACAATTTGATTTTAAAGATACCTGGTAATATTTAGAATTTATTCCGGAGTACTGTTAGCATTTTTCTTCATAATTCATAAGTGGAGGAACATTTCTGTACAGTCAGAGTTGTGTGAGAAAAAGGCGAAATTATCATTACACCAGAGTAAATTACTGTTAGCCTATTTCTTTATAATTCGTAATTATAGCATATTCATAACTGTCAACATCCTAATTATGAACCGGAAGATTTTTAATACACATCTCTTTTTCCCCCACCACTTTATTTTTAGAATAATAATTTCCAAATACTTTACGATTAAGTAAGTATAAAATTGCTCTAAAAAAAAAGACTAGTATGAAAAAAAGGGCGGGTCTAAAAAATTTCCGTTTAATAATGAAATGGTTGGAAGGTATACATATTGGAGAATATTTCTTTACATTCAGAGTGGTGTTAGAAAAAGGCGGGACTAACATTACTACAGAATAAATTACAAAAGTTATCAAGTATATTTCACATTGTTACATGTTTCAACACTTGAGTCTCTAAATAAAATCTAGATATTCTAATAAAACTGGTGTATAGGGTTTCTATCGTGATTTGTGCTTCTTAAGAGTTCTCATGTGATTTTTCTCGAGCTATATTTTTTCCCTGGCTCTTCTATCAAATTTTTTTTTTAATAATCTTCAATAATATATTTCTTCGATAAATCAACGTGAAAATCAGAGAATGAATGTTTTGGTGGAAGAATCAGGGATATATTTGTGTTCATTTCCTTTAATCTTGAAAATTAGCTATGTGCATTATTTAACACAGAATCAGCAAACTATATTTATTAAAATGAATTGAATATTATACCATTGTGAACATGCACATTTTGTAAGAGAGTTTAGTGCAATTTTCTTTTTCTTAAACCTTTGCCGGTCCTAACGCCAGTGTTGCCAGACTGAGGCCTTTTTTTATTTAACTCTCACCAATAATTTTGAAAAGTGATATCTGATATATATAACAGACGATTAATGTTCTATAAGTCGTCACAATTAAATTCAGTAAATTAAAATAAAAAAAATAAAAAAATACGTAAAAAGTTTTTTTGTAATAAATCTGTGATACATCCTGTACTTCCTACATGCAGAGCCTGATTAAGGGGGAAGCACACATTATTTATACTTACACCGTTATTTTTTAACAAATACTTTCCTGCTATAATAAACAGAAAATTCTCATTAAAAATTATTTTAAAAGAATTCTGGTGTCTAATAACGGTGAGTAAATTGGATTGTTTGATACCGTTCATTTTTTATAAAAAATATTTCCTCGTCAAAGCGTGGAATTTCTATGACATGAAGTAAAAAATAATTGTAAAAATATTCCGGTGACAGCGGAGATAATGTGTGCTTCCCCCTTAATCAGGCTCTGATGATGTCCCTTCTTTTCCTGATTCTTACTAAGTAACCAAGCAAAATTCTATGAGCATTTTTCTAAAAAATCTTCTTCGCATGTCACCTTTTTTTTTTTTTTTTTTTCATTCAAAATTTCTCTGTTAAACATTTTCTTTAAAATATATTAAACTTTCGTTTTATGATACTTTCTGAAATGCAAGTTTCCATCACCAAGTTCAATACTCACTTTCTTAACCTTTAATCAAAAACTTTTTCGCAACACTATATTAACATCAAGGAAAAAATAGGTGAACAAAGTATTAGCTCATTATCTAAGATATGCATTATTATGGCGATTTAACTATAGCATGTTCAGTGCTCAGTTTTTTTTTAATAATCAGTGAAATAATTTTATACTATATTGCATTATATTCCAAAAATTGTTAACGTACAAAATTTTATCTCGATAAGTAATCGGAAAATATCTTTGTTTAAAATCAGTAGCAATCTTTTAACGAAATATCCTTCAACAAAAGTTTAAAATTAAAAAATAATTACATTTTGTTTAAAAATTATGACATGGTTCCATTATGCTATTATAATATGCTTATTGAATAAATTTCAAATTTGTTCGACAAAACTTCAACACGGAAATATATTAAATGAGTTTACAACACATTTTTAAACTCTTATTTTACTAAACATAAATTATTTTTGATGTAATTTCGTTATAATGTGTTTTCGAAAGTCTTTCTAACTGATTAAGCTTCTAAAAATGCTGATTGTGCTTGAATCCAATAACCCGTTGCTGAATCCACGAAAACTTTCATTCATGATCACGCAATAAAGCTAATTAACTCTACTCTCATCTTTATATTTAATATTTTAATTAACATTCTACAAAATTTCCACTTAACGTTAATTAACGATCGAAGTCCGCAGACTCTTACGAATTTTATTAATCCTAAAAATGGATAGAAACACGCTTAAGACCAACCCCCCCAAAGATAATTATTCACACAAGCATAGACTAACACTCATTAAATTATTTAATACCGCAATCTGCGTACCTGTCTCCGGCACAAATTCGGTTCTTATTATTCAACAATTCATTAGATGCCGGAATGATTGACTGCCCCTAATTTATCAGGAGTGCATCCCCCTGTAAAACTTGACCCCTGTCCATTAATTAACATTTAAGGCGAATGTCCATTTGGCGCGAATCCAGCCAAGATGCGCCAAATTCCGTACACTGGTCACTTCTGATATTGCATTCATTAGTGCCTACTCACGGACGGCGTTTGCTAATTGGAGGCTCTCGTTAAGTCCACGGAACTGGAGATAGTCTTTAAATTTTGCATAATCTCGTCAGCGCTGGGTGCTTATCTGCCCCAGCTCGTCGGAGTTACTTCCATCGCGCGTCACTTAAATACAGTCCGCCTGTCCATTTCATTTTCTGCTCATCTTCATGGGTCAACTATAAAGTGAAGGTTAATATTTGTAGATACATTACATAAATCATAAAGTTTCTAGCAATAAATTTCGATGCCATTTTGATATTTTGTTTTCAATGTGATTTCAATTTCATTTTAAACATGTTTTGATTTCATCGCATTGTTTATACATTACAATGTGATTAAGTGAAAAAAGTTTATAGCATTTCATTTTCTGCTATTTCTCGTGAGTCAACTATAAAAAGAGGGTTCATGTGTGTAGATAGATTATATAATTAAAAAAAAAAAAAAAAAAAAAAAAAAAAAAAAACCTCTTTATTTTCAATGTGATTTCATTTCATTTTAACATGATTTTGATTTAATCGCATTGTTGATGCATTAAGATGTTATTAAGTAAATTTTTTTTAATAATATTTTGTTTTCTGCTACTTCTCGTGGATCATCTATAAAGTGAAAGTAAATACAGTAAGACCCCGCTTAACGCTGTTTCATTTAGCGCTGTTTCGCTTTAGCGCTCTTTTATTTCAACCCGGGGATTCCCCGAAATTGCTCGCAGCAGTACGGTGATTCCCCGAAATTGTAGATAGCCTCGTTTAGCGCTGTTTCGCATTACGCTCTACTTTGATAGAACGTATCCCCCGCGTTAAGCGGGGTCTTACTGTATTTGCAGGTAAATTGATGTAGCGTTCCACATTTCTTTAAAAGTCATTTAGTTCCGTTTTGTTAAGTAATTGAATCTATTTCTTAAATCAGAAAAATTGTGACAATATGACAATATTTTCTAATTAAAATAATATGTATGCAATATTTTACTTGGTATTCCTGAATTTAACACATCAAATTATTTATCTTTATAGTAATTGTATAGCCGAGAATATTAAGAGTTCGTGCTTCCGATTCGACGCAGTGTTTTATGCGCTAGATCATTTGATTGAATTTCCATTGAAAGAAATTAAAATTACGATAACAAACATTCTTCAAAACGACTAGGACATATTAAAAACGCCATAGTCCAAAAAGCTGGTTAACCTCAAAACCGATTATTTTTTAACATTTGTGACTATACATCTGTTTAAAAGGAATGTCTATACTCCTATTCTGTAATATATATGAGAATATAACGCTTAATAAGCACTTGGTTAAATAAATTTTAATATTATGTTAAAATAGACGACAGCGCTAACTTCCAAAATATTTCAGCAATAAATAATTGCTAAAATATTTTGGAAGTTAGCGTTGATTTTGGAACTAGTATAGTGTTGGTCCAGAAGTGCATTTGGCGATTTTTCTTTGGTGATTATGGCGAAAGGCCATTTTCGCAAGTGGTTGCCATGGGTTCCAAGCGTAAACAAAAGCAAAACGCGTTTTTCAAAATGGCGTCATTATTAATGGACAAAATTAACTAAGCTTATTTTTAATATTAATAAAACAAATATTTAAAATTAACTTACCTCAATAGTCATGATAAAACATTTTCATAAATTTCTATACTTTAAGTTCGATCAATATGCATAAATAAATATATATATATATATATGCATTTATACTATTCAAATGTTCTACACTTGACGTTAAAATACGATTATATAAATTAGAACTCCGTTTACCAATTCTTTTAGTGATCTTTAAATATACTTTTAAAAAATAAACTACTTTACGTAGCATGAAATGAAAACTGTATGAAATTCCGTATTTTACCGATCAATAATACACATGTTGTTACATGCGTGTTACTACATGCTTCGCGTACATGAAAACCACACATTTTTCATAAATTATACTACTTTTAATTAATTCACATATTGTCAAAAATTAAAAATAAATACATTTCTCTCTCTCTAAACAATTCACTTAAAAAAATGCTATTATATTCACCTTCTCTTTCAAAAATATGCCTATCTAAACAAAATAAATTAATACTGAAAAGTAAAAATTTAACCGTGTATTTCACCAGCTGAAATAAAATAGAATAATTAAACTAATTACAATGTCGTGGTAATAAAAAATAAAAAGATCTCTGGTTGCTATGGCCATCAAAAATAAAAGCAAGTAGTTTGCCATATCATATTATAAATAATCCAGAACGACCTCGTTATCATTCAAAACGGCGCCAAAGAAAAATCGCCAAATTCAGTGAGGACCAACTCTATACTTGTACCCTGATGTTCTCTTATTCTAACTGATTCTGAATAAGAAACTGAAATAGTTTATGATTTAGTTTTAAAGTCACATTATTATATGTCTATTTCAAATTATTTTATTATATTATGCAATAGAAATGTTGAGAAGTAGTAGCAAAATGAGGAGTAACTTCATTTACATTATTTTTATTATATTTTATTTAGAATACAGTGAAGTCTCGTACAATGTGGTGGCAGAGATGACAAATGAATAAAACAGTTTTATTTTTTAACACCACTGAATTTTTAGAGTACCAATCTATTGGTCCATACACTCCATTTAGTTTTTACATAAAGAAGTTGCTTTGATATAAAATTAGTGGTGTTAAAAAATAAAATTTTAATATTCATGAAGCAAAATTGCACCCGCGTTGTACGAGACTTTACTGTATATTTTTTACCTTTACATTATTAGAAAATGTAGCGTTCAAAATAAATAAATAAAATAAATAAAATAAAATAAATTGACTCGTACATTTTTAACCTATTTTGCCTTGAATAATATTTATTACAGTAAAATGTATGGAACATAATATGTTTGAAAGGAAAACCGATTAAAAAAAAAAAAAATAGTAATCCAAACTCATCGAACAACACTTATGCAATGTAAAAGATGTTCTATACACACTAAAACAAAAACTTATTTAAAGTAATCCCTATCTCCTACAATTACATTCCATATAGGTCTTGCTGTCAAATAAATGAGATTTTATTCATATTTTACTTTTTTATAAGAAGGCTATAGCAATTTAAATGAAACAATTGAACATCGATTTAAACGTGCTAAAAAATGTCTATCTATTCATTGTCAGTTTCGCCCATACAGAAATATAATTAAACTTGAATGACATGTAATTTCTTACCGATAAAATAAATTTAAAAATATCCGCATGAATTTACACGGAAATACCTGCTGTGTTCATTGATAAACAACTAACAATGATATTTATTACATGAACAATGAATTACTGTTGTAAAACTTTTTAATTTTCCACGCCGTCTAAAAAAAAAAAAAAAAAAAAAAAAAAAAACCTTTTCTTTTATCCATGCACTTTCTACTTTCAAAAAAGAGTAGGTAGGAAATTTCAAATTCCAAATTCGAGTGAGCTTCCTGCTTTTGATAAAGAACCTCCTGCTGCTACTATAATTATTTTGGATACCTGCTAAAGGGTGTCACCTATAGTCTTTTCATGGTCACACCAGACGGAAATGAACCAACTTTCTTTTCAGTCGTGTAGGTCGAAAATAGAAATATGTTAAATAAATAGGGATACAAGCTGTGTTGAAGGTGTGCAAAACAATTGTAATTCAAATGTTATTATGTACTTTTGATGCATAATAATTAATTTTCTGAATGAACCGATATTAATACGTACTGTATTAGATATGGTGGTCAGATAAAGAAATTTTAATGTAAGGAATGAATTACTGGCTTAAAATACGTTCTGCAGTTCAATATCAGATAAATAGGCTTAGTTTGTAAGTGTCAAAAACAGTAATCAACTACGCGGAGGATCAAAATTGTGATGTTATGCTTCGGGACCACTCCCAGGCATGAATCCGAGACCATCACTAACTGCCTACTACGTAGTTCTGGTGCTACGTTAACTCCCCCCCCCCCCAATGTCAACCACAAAAAATGTATTCTTAAAATAATTGATAACAGTAAATATATTGATGATACATACGTGTATGGAGTTACGCCTAAAAGTGTAATAATTACATCATATTTAAGTTCTCATTGATAGTTGTATTCTAAATGTATGGTGTGAGTGCAAAGGAGATTTAGGAGAAAAATATGTTTAACAATGCGTACTAATTTAGTCAATATACGATTTCCGCCCTGTTAATGGAAAATATGAGGTATCCCCCCCCCTCCCACTTACAAATAAAATAGTTTAAAAATATAAACTCAATATTTATTTTTTATAACAGTTGTAACGTTCCAAAAGTATTCGTTGCTGATAAATAAATAAAGGAATAAATTTCTGTTCTAAACAAAATTTAATTTTTGACGATAGGTCTTTTAATTTTAACTGTATGTTGCAGTACCCTGTTTTATTCTAAGCAGTTTACTGAAAAATGATGACGACGCTCTTTTGCTGTTCAAAATTTTTTCCTCTCCTCCTGATATGTCTTTTACTAATTTTAATATAGTGACAAAGGCCTCCTATGTTCATAAAAATTCTCAGAAATTATTTTTAAGCTAAACAAAAAAGTCAAAAACTTATGTTGGCAGATGTCTAAATTAGTTTCTTATGGTCACAAAACTGGTATTCATCAATGGTTAAGTTAGTCTAAGCTTGTGTCAAATAACGTAAATTTCACTAATTTGGTGTAATTATTGTTTTTTATATAATGGAATAATTGCCTTTTTATTTAAATATGCAAAAATCATAACAAAATATGTATGTTAACATTTTAAGCTATATTATAAAAAACTATTACGTTATTAATTTCTTAAAATTTCTTTCGCAAGTTTTCTTTCAATTTTCTTTTTAATATTATTTTAACTTAATGCTAAAAGAAAAAATATATATAAATAATTTTTATTCGGTCGAATGAAATCGTCCTCACGAGCGAAATACACACACACACACATATATATACACACACATATCATCATAACATATCATCATAAATCATCATCAATTTCAGCCTTTATCATTTTCCTGCAGGATGAAGGCCTCTCCTAGGTGATTCCAAACTGCATAGTTTCTGCAATTTTTCTCCATTCTGCTCTTCCAAACATCACAATTTCATCTCTCCAACGACACAGTGAACTAACTCTTCCTCGTTCTTTTCTTATAACTTGGTATCCAAAATAGAACTTTGGAGGGTCCACCTACAATCATTTCTTCTCCCAAGGTGTCCAGCGCAGCTACATTTTAACTTATTTGCTCTACAAATAACATCGGTAGCTTTGGTTTGCTTCCTAATCCAAATGTTACGCTTTCTGTCTCGTCGTGTAAATCCTATTAACTCATCTCTCCATGCTTCTCTGGGTTGTTTGAAGTTTTTGTATAGTTTTACATGTTAATGTCTAAGTTTCTGAAGTATAAATTAAAACGGGCAAAATGCACTGATCAAAAACTTTTCTCGCTTTTGAATATAACGTTATTTCTTCCGAATGCTCTCGCTCTCCATGCAAGTTTAAATCGGTTGTTAATTTCTTCTATGATGTTACCGTTCATCGTAAAGACTTGTCCCAGATAGGTATAACTGCATACTTTTTCTAATTCATCCATATCAACAGTGATCTTCAGTGAAGAAACAAAGGAATTTGACATAACTTTATTCTTGTTTAGGTTCAATTTCAATCCAATGAGTTTGATTTCTTTGTTTAATTCTTGAAGTATTTCTTGCAAATCCTCAAATTAGGAGGCAAGCACACACACACAAATGTATATATATATATATATATATATATATATATATATATATGCAATTAAAACATAATAATAACAATGATTTGTGACGAGGAATTTCTGAAAGTGTAAGAAATATATTTCCATTTACAATACAAACACATTCATTGTAAAAAACTGTAGTGCGTCCATAGAGCCGAGTCTAAATGTATTAAATACTTTTATTTTGAAAGTGTAATTTAATATCTTAATGACTATAATTTAAAAATTCTTAAAAGCTATCAAAAATACATATGGAATTACATTTACTTATTACTATATACTCAGTACAACTATTAGTAATAATAATAATGATAATGATGAACTCAGTAATTATGTAAAGCAGAATATTTATGCAAATTTACGTTCTTCTATAGTTGGTTATTTATATTATTTCATTTTTTAAGAAAGTTTCATTTAGGAAGTGCACAACATCATAAGCTATTTTAATCTTAATCATATTTAGTCTTCATCCGTGAATAATTATGATAGAATTGGAAATTATCATTTTCTATCTTTTCTGTATGCTAAAGGAAATTATCAGTTGTTCTCAAGCTTAAGATTTTTATGACATCATGTTCTTTTTTTTTTTTTTTTTTCCCCAGAATTATGTTTGATTTTCTTCTATATAGCATTTTTCTATAAAATAATGCACTCAAAATAATTAATTGCTTCATTATTCATTAAAAATATTTACAGATAAACTGTGACTAGAATTTCAGATCATAACAACTCCAAAAAATGAAAAATAAATAAATAAAACAAAAATTCGGACTCCAATTGAAACTTTGATGCTATTTTTATCTAAACGAAGCAAGAAAAAATTCTACTTTATTTAACTCGTAAGAGTTTATTAGTAAATTGACATATTTCGTATCAGTTTCTGCATATTACAACTCTTATGTTAAAAAGAAGTAAAACACCCATCACTGTTATTGCATATATAAGATAAGCATATAAAAAACATTGAAAAAAATAAAATTAACTAAACTAAAATTTTGAAAAACTAGATCAGTGGAAATTAAAGGAAAAAATAATTTATTAACACTGCGCTGAAAAAAAAAAAAAAAAAAAGATCCCTGATGCTATTATTGCTGATTCTTATGTAAAATGACCTCCTGAATCCGAATATAACTCCCATTTGACCTGTCACCCACAGTTTTCTCGGGGTACCACCTCTTCCCCCTATTTTTATCACTGTTCGGTATTTTTATGGCCATGAATTTGATTTAGCGAATGAAAAAGAATTAATTTAACACTTAAAAACAAAAAAATATATAATGTTTAATAAATGACATTCATAAGAGATTTAAAAAATATAAGAAATGTAATATATAATTTCAGTGGTAAATCCCCCCTAAATTTTCTCCTTGCCGCAAATGTTGATGTTTTAGAATTTTCTGACTCTGTAGCCCCTCAGAAAATATTTTACAGTTAAAATAATCCCCCCCCCAAAGAAAAATAAATAAATAAATAAATAAAATAAATAAATAAATAAATATAGCTATAAAATTACCGAAAATTGATTAAAAAAAAAATAGCGTACAGTCCCTAAAAAACAGTGGTTGATAGGGCAAAATGGGCGTCATATTCGAATTCAGAAGATAATTTTACATAAGAATTTGCCAAAATTGTGTTTTGGGCAATTTCCATGATGAGCAGTGTAATCAATGCGGGATAATTAATTAAGTAAATTGCAGTAACTTCTATGAATTTATATTCTTTCTGATTTGTATAGTCCTTTTTGTAATACGAAATACGAACGAACAGGCATATTTTAAGGTTAAAATACTTTTTAAATGAAATTTATCGATAAAACAATCTCGTGTGAAACAACCACACGACTTCCATTACCCACTAGTACACGTATATACGCAGTTTTTGAAGATAATACGATCAGAAGACATAAAATTTACTTAACAAAACAGACACCTAAAAATTTTCCGGCAAGAAAAATTTGATATACCTGTAAAGACATACAAAACAGAACTTACATACCGAGTTAAAAAAAAAAAAAAAAAAAAAATGATCGTGCCGTTTTTGAAACACCAATGTCCGAGATCTAAAACTGATCTACCTAATCAGGATAACTGTTGATTTTCCTGTTATAACCATGTAATACATGAGAAAGGATATGTAAAATGGGTTAATGTAACAATTTTCAAGAAAATCGTTAGAGCCGTTTTTGCGATATCGACTTTTACCAAAATTTCGCATACTCAATTGTTGACTGGAAAATAACAATTGCATACAACAGGATATCTAAAAGGGGTTAATATGGCGAGTTTGAAAAATATCCTTACAGCCGTTTTTGAAGGGATGCCCTTGCAAGACCTGAAATTGAGCTACTTATGCAGGACACCTATAAATATTCCTGAACTAACCAACTAATTCGTATGAAAAGACGTCTAATAGAGTGTTTATATATAGCAATTTTGAAGAAAATCGTCATAGCCGTTTTTGACATACGGACTTACGGTCCCACTTACGGTTTCAGATGTCCCACTTCCGGTTTCGCAATTTTCACCAAAAGTTGGAAAAATCATCTGTACACCAGACATGTCTCGATTGTGAAGTTTTGTATTTCTATATTTATTAGTTACGAAGATATAATAGTCAGAAGGTTCCCCACATACATACACGCACACTGACCAATTGGCAAAAACTACTTTTTTGGACTCAGGTGACCTTAAAACATGCAAATCAGGGGAAAACTCGATATCGAATTTTTGGACCGAATATAATACTTCCATTACCTACGGAAGTCTGGCAATGAAAGTAAAAATGCGATTGAAATATATATACATATATGTACGTATCTATATAATATTTCTCTAACGGGGTCCAGTTACAATTAATTTTTTTTAAGAAATGATACGATAGTGACTTAATAAAATACGCGAGGATAAAAAATAATACATAAGCAATATTTAAGCACGCGGACTCAGTTCAGTGATCCAGAAAAAAAAAAAAAAAAAAAAAAAAAAAAAAGACGTTTGCCCAATGAAATCATTTTATAGAAAAATGTATTTTTAAACTTTGCATTTTTACAATGTCAGCAAGCGTCATTTCAAATCTCGCAATATTTTAACGATATAAGCCCCATATGAACTTTTGTCATAAATCGACTAAAAAAGTTTCAAATGTTTAGCTAGTAGGGAAGTTAGTTAAAATTCGATTGCAAGATTTCTACCGGACAAACAAACAAACAAACAAGAATAGAAGTTAATAAAAACATGGTAATAAGCTTTTCTTGATTTCAGGATTTCTTCAGGGCAATAATTATTATTGGAAATAAAAAACATTATAAACAAGTTTCATTCTTTTAAATATATTTACCATGTAGATTTTTTTTTTCTATATGCGTAATTACATAATTGTAAAATAAATAAATAAAAATAAAAACATTCTATGAATGGCATCTCAAAGAATTTTGAAAATATTATATAAATTTCCTTCTATGTAGAACAGTACAACTCTTTAACTTATGTAATTATTATTTTTTAATATGAAATTTTAAACAGATTTATTTATTTATATATTTATTTATTATTTTAAATCTTTCCTGTCACCAAAATTAAAACGTCAACTTCTAAATTTGACCTGACAATTTTATTGGCTAAACATTTACACGTAATTTGCATAATAATAGAATACACTGTATGGTTTTTTTTTTTTTTTTTTTTTTTTTTCAAAACATATTATTATATAAACCCACATGTTCAATAGTTAACGTTAACAATATATTTGGATTTTTTTCTATTTTTCCTAGTGAAATACAAGTAACAAATTAGGATTTTATTAAAAATTATGTTAATTTTTTTCTGGATTTATTTTAATTTCATTTCAGAATACGTTGAGAATCCTCAAAAATTATTTTGTCATAATTTTTAATTTGTTTGAATTGTTTTTTGAAGTGTTTGCAAATGAACTTGTAGAGAAAATTTTTATTTTAGTTTTCGTACGTAAGTTTGGGTTTGGAATGTCACTCTACGGTCGTTCTATGATTTAACCACTTAACTGTTTCTTTTTTCCATCATATTATGTCAAAAAATAAGCATATTTTTCATGTACAATTTTATGATGAAATCGATTATATAAATTTAAATTAGCAGTCAGAACTATTGCAAGTATTGAATTTAAGGAAATATGCTAATTTTTATTTTCATTGGAAAAAATACATTTTTCCTTAAAGTTGGCTTTTCTCAGAAGAAAAAGGCGAACTGGAAAGAACACTTTACAAAAATGGATGTTAGAATCGAAAATGTTTTATTGCACTTGCAATAATTATCCTTTTAAAATTCAGTTTTTGAGTGGTAAATTTTAAAGCAGGGAGCTAAGCATAGTCCAACATCACAAACTGGACAAAAATATTGCGCTTCTTTCCTCACCCGTTTTCTAAATTCGTTTCTTTTCGAGCAACACACAAAACATTGCCTTGTTGGTCTCAGTTTTGTTAATAGGAGCAATCACTTCTATAAAATGTCTTTCAGTCAATCGTAAGGGACTGGGCAAAATTCCTGAACGTCCTTTTGTATCATTTATTGTCCCATGTCTTTCAGTCAGACTCTATTTTATCAAGTCTAAAATTCAAATATAAAATTCAAGTCTAAAATTCAAAAAGTGTTGCCCGAGTGCCGCTCGGGCAAATCAAGGAAATGCCATTTCAAGTACCCGAACGGCATTCGGGCAAAACAGGCAAGTGGTTAAAGTAGATTCCAAAACACTACGAACATTTATGCCTTATACGGGATTCCAACGAAGTACCTTAGCATTTGAAAGTCAGAGCAATAACCATTTCTTTTCACACATAATTTATTATAATTATGTTAAAAGTTATTATCCTTCTAAAGGTACAATGCATAAAGTCATTTACATGAAAGTTAATTAAAAGGGTCAAAATAAAAAACAAAACTGGAATACTGCCGTTTGAACAGCGTTAAGCATACCGTCATCAGTGTAATACAACTAGATGGAGTATTGCTCCATTATTTTAAAAGGGAAACAGATACTAGATCTGGATTAACATCCAATAGAATTGTGGGATTATATTGTTATTAGTCAATAGGAAATGCTTTCCTATGAGCTAATGCATGTTTTAAAAAAGTCAAAATAGACTTTTCAAAATTCATCCAAATTTTTTCAGAAGTATTGAAAACAACATTTTATAAACACATATACACTCAAAGAAATTATTCAAGTAAAACGGAAAATTTGGGTGCTAATTATATGTACAGTCGGAGAAAAAAAAAAAAAAAAAAAACGCAACACTCAACTTAACTTCGTTGCTAATCGATGTAGAAAAATGTAATAGGTATCATTCGACGGGGAATTGTGAGTAGTTTCAGAAAATGAACTGGAATTTTGAATTGGGGTTCGTCTACATATTAAAACGTGGACCAACTCTGATTTTTTTCAATAGTAATGCCCAATTTTTATTTTATATTTGAATTCCTGGGATCGCGACAACGCGAAAAAGTATATTGGTTGTATATTTTACTCATTTTTTCACAGAGTTATAAGCGTTCAAAGTTTGAAGGTGCTAATGTTAAATTCATATTTCAAACTTCTATTAATATCTTCACAAAAAATAACACGAACGGTATAATTTTTTTTTTTTTTTACAAGATACAGTGAAGAAGTGAAGAAACCCAAACATAATCCACCATTACTTTTGATTCTGAAAAATATTTTTAATTCCGAAAAATATTAATAAATTCATATTCATAAAAATTATGAATTATGACCCATATTAATTTTTACATAAAATGAATCCTAATGATGAAAAATATGGGTATGCAAATTTGCAGTTCATTCCAGTTATTAGTTTTCGAGATATAAATAAATCTTTCTTTTGGAGTGGTTTAGGGGGCCGTCTCTTATAAAGTTTTGCATGAGATAACGAATCAAATCTTTAAAAAAATAACAAAGTTAATTTATTAACTTTGTTAAGTCAGTTAAGTTGACTTTGTTAGTTAAGTCATTAATTTTATAATTCATTCTTACCTGAAAGATTTCCGGTGCGAAACATTAAAATTTTATCTGTTTCTTATAGGATATTAATTTATTTTTCTACATTTACTGATAACCCCCTAACACATTTTTGATTATAACTCTATAAATACTAAAGATAAAGTATACAAACAGTATACTTTTCCGCACTGCCAGACTCATTTTAATATGTAGATGACCCCTAATTCAAAATTCGATAACATTTTCAGAAAGTGCATTTAATTTCCTGTTGAATTATGTCTGTTAGATGTTCCTGCGTCAATTAATAACGAAATTAAAGCGGGTGTTGCGTTTTTTTTCCCCCGACTGTACCAGAGATTCAACACGGCTTACTTGCTTCTCAGACTTATTATCCTCTTTCTCATCTCCTGAAAACCATACCTAAAGCTTCACCTACAAATTATTCTTTGATGTCCATTTCCCAAGACTTGTTATTTTTCCCATTTATTTCCTCGGTGTAACATTTAATTCTATAAAAAATCGTCCCATTGTAGATTCTTTTAAATTAAAATATATATACTGTAATTTATACCACAAAAAAAAAGAAAAGGAAAATAAACCAAGGAAGATCTCGGATAATCAACATAAACGGATAATCGAAAGTTTATTCTAATTATCATATCTATCATTAACGTATTAACTTTGATTTCGTTCTTATCAGATATGTTTTAGTGCTATAGGCATTTGGAATACATTCCCTTATTTTTTATATAAAGTATATATATATATATATATAAAGAAAAGAAAAGAAAGAAAGAAGACAAAATAGACAGAATACACCTTCTAAGGCACGTCGCAGCTGTTAGCTTATTGCTTCTTCAGAGAAAGTCATTCCCTCTTAAATGCCCCCACTTAATAAAAGCTGTGTCGTGGTATTATTGCAAGTGATTCAGAGAGGGGGGGGGGGGAGTGCTAACTCTCATACTGCCTGTTATAAGAAATTGAGTTAACTCGTGAAAGGTCTATGTAGGAGTTTGGCGGTATGAAATGAGCCACTTCGATGGAAAATTCAATTGAAAAAATGTAACATAGATTTGACATAGATGAAAAATATGTTTTAAGTAACAACGAGGCTAATGTTGTATTACTAAAGCTTTTGTGACTTGGAAAATCTTTTAACAAACAAGAAAAAAAGGGAGGGAAATAACTTTCAACGAATTATATACGTATATTTCATTGTATTTTAATATCGATCAGCAATGATTAATATTACACTCTAAGAAATTTCAGAAAATTCAGAGTTGACCGTTAATGTATGCGGCCAACTTCCTTCTTCGAGAGAAAAGTCTAGTTCCTGTATTTGTAGCAAATTGTTGTAAAATTCAGAATGTTTACCGTTTATCAAATATCGCTTCTCTTCAGCGAGAAAAAAAAAACCAGGAGAACATTACGGGCATAACTAAATTTTTGCGGTCAGTGTTAATGACCGTAACCTAACGTCCAAAGATTTTACAGTGTGTGAAAAGTTTAGAAATAAAAAATACCGGCAAACTGTGCGAAATTTTCGCACGTTATTTCTTTTCTTATTTACTTCTAAAATTTGAAACTCATAAATATTATACCAATTTTACCACCTAATTAAAATTTTAACTTACCAGAAGACAAATTATTTTTATGCAATAATGAAGCCTAAATTATTCAAAGAAAGGTTTCAAAATAAAATTCATGGTTGACGACCCAGTTTTCACACTTCCGAAGGCAGTACAGTTTTAGTATAGGACCCCAGTGACTCCTTTTAACTTTTATTTGTTTTGGCATAATTTTTTATTAAAAGAAAAAAAAAAAAAAAAAAAAAAAAAAAACTAATTCCCATTTTGATTGCCCTTTTTACGAATGCGTTTTTTAGTCAATTTAGGGTAATAATTCATTTTCTGTATATATCTTTAAACTATTGCTAGGTTTAAAATGACACTTACAAAGATCCTAAAGAAGCAATTTTTAAAAATACACTTTTCCATAAAATGGTCTCCTAAGACAAATGTCATTTTTTCTTATTTAACCATTAAGCTGAAACCGCGTGCTTAAATATTGTCCATTTATAAATACTATTATTATTTTATCCTTGCGTATTTTATTAATTACATCACTATCGTATCATTTCGACAAAATGTAATCATAAATGGTCCACGTTAGAGAAATATTATATAGGTTATCCTTGCGCATTTCATTAATTACATCTGTAAAGGCAGAGACTCCGACTCCAATATATCATTGAAAGAGACATTTCAGTACAAAGAAGCAGACAGTCTGGAGCCTAACGGCTCGCAGCGGAACATCTCTCCTTTGTAGAAAGGTATGTCCGTTTCCCTTTGATGAACGTGGGAAGCCGCGTGCTTGAGAACTTTCCCTTCGAGAGGAATTCAACGCGTCAGAGCCGATGATGGAATTTCGAGTGAATCAGGACCTGCATCTGAGATTTTGTTTTCAGAAAAGCACGCCCAATACGAACTGTAATTTTTACGATGAGAGACTAAAAAACGACAGTTCACGTCGGAGTTTTTGGAAAGGCAGGAATCCCAGAGCAGGTCGGGCTAGACCTCGGGAAAGGAACTGTTATTTTCTGGAGAAGACTGCAGAAGCGGTCACTGACTGATGAAATCACTGTGGACTCTATCTGAAATTCCTTCCAGTCTTATACTGTACAACCCACTATCTTATTGAGAACCATTTCATATCGAGGAAATACAGCAAAATATGTTTATATTGTAAATTACTAAAAATTAATCTAGTTAAATTAAAATTTGGAAAAAATATTAATTTCTTGTTCTGATTAGTCAAGTAAATAATTATCTTCCACGCTACAAGATACTACAGACTAATAGAATAAAGAAAATTTGGTGGCAGCTCTATCGGATGACAGTATATAGAGAAGAGTGAATCTAAGCAGAAGCGAGGAAAGAGATTCCAGAATTCAGAAGAGATCCTCAGCGTAGACCAGGAAACAACGGAAGCAACGACCGGTTCCTAGTACGGAAGCAGCGTTACGAAGCCCTTCGACGTAGACGGGAGAAGCCAAACAGCGTACGGAGAGCCAGTCTAGAGCAGGAGTGACGGAGTGCCCTTTCAAAAGATCAAGAAGAGGAGCACCGATCCCTGGAGTAGTGGTCTTGTGCCTGCTAAAAGTGTGCTCAGCGGAGATGTGCCCACCTTAGATGAAAACATCAGTAAAGGTAAGGATATTCCGTTCATTCTTGAGAGGCAATTAGTAAAAATAAAAAAATTGTTTGTCTTTGTATATTCTGGCAGAAAATTTTAATGTTGGAGCGAAATGCTTAATGTCTAAAATTAACAGGTTAGTTAATTAAATTAAAGGAAATAATTCATTATTTAAAAGTTTAGAATTGATAAAATAGTTAATTTGTTAAGAGAATTTTAAATTTATGTTGGAAAAGAAAATTTCCTTAACCTTGAAGAAAATTAAAAGGAAGTAAAATTGTAAAAGAAATTGAAATTTAAAAAGTTTGCAGTAAAACAAACTGTGAATGATATATTTAAATTATATTCATTAAGAGAATTTTCAGAGTTTTAAGTTGTGTGTATTTATGGTATAATCTATGGTTGCACAGTGTGAAAGAACTCCTTATTTTTGTGTATATTAATTGTTCTTTTTAAATTGCTTGTAAGCATAAGCTTAAATTGGGTAAAAAGTATTGCAAGATATTGCAGGAATCCGAAAGCCAAATTTGGTATTAAAGTGTGTATTATTTAGTTATTTATTTAAATTGTGCTTGTATTTGAAATTTTAAATAATTGTTAAATGTGTATTGCGAATAATTAGGAAATTGAGAATATTTAGTAAAATTGTGTTAGGAAAATTTCAAATCAAAAACCATGGCTGCTTTGCACGAATATTCAAAAGTGGATTTAAAATTTTTAGCAGAAGAATGGGAAGTAGATATTCTGCCCACCGATGGGACAAGGTCCATAATAAAAAAAATTGAACAATCTGCAGAATTTAAATTAGAGGTGGCTTTGGCCCAAATTAAATTAATCAAGGAAGAACGATTAGCGCAAGAAATAAAAGAGGAACGTTTAGCCCAAATTGAAAGTGAAAAAGCACAGAGAGAATTCGAATTAGAACGTCTCAGGTTATCTCAAAGTATAGAAACGACAAGCTTAAACTCTAGCAGAGAAGAGCGGAAATATACTCCCCCACTGAAATCTATTATTCATAAATTTGATGAGTTAAATTCTGACATGGCTTTATATTTAAATCTATTCGAACGTCAAGCGAGTAAATTGGGGTTAGAGAGCTCAGACTATGTAAATCAATTACTTGCTTTGTTACCCACCAAATTAGCAGAACAAATATTAAGACAACCGGCGGAGAAATTAGAAGATTTTGATTACATCAAAAATTATCTGTTAGATCGATTTAAGGTTGACGCTGAGTCATTCAGACAAAAATTTAACAACCACCAGCGATCAAGTGGAACGTCATTTCGAGATTTAGTTTATGACTTGGAAACATTCTTGTTAGGTCGGTTGGAAAAACTAGAAATTGGGGACTTTGAGAGCTTGAAGAAATTACTAATTTGCGACCAGATAAAAAAAAGGGCTAGCGCAGAGATGAAAGAGAAGTTTCTAGATTCTTGGGCGAAAGAGACTGATCCCGAAGAATTAGCTATTAAACTAGATGAATTTGAATCCGTTAGGAAAGCCATAAAGAAAAATTGGGTCGGTAAAGAAAAAGATGACCGAAAACCCGATAAAAATAAATTTACGTTTTCAAAAGAAAACAAAGAAAAAAAGCCATTTAATTGGCGCGATAGGACAAAATCGCAGGAAAACAAAGGGAAAGAGAACGTGTATGAGAAAAAGAAAGAGATCCGATGTTTTTATTGTTCCGTTGTCGGGCACTACAAAACTAATTGTCCGAAATTAATTAAAGATCAATCAACAGCAGTTGTAAATCAGATAGGAATTACAGACGATTTAGGATCTTGTTTCGCACCTTATTTAGGGGAGGCCGAAATAAATGACGTCAAAATTGTCACCCTTCGTGACAGTGGAGCAAGCTTCGATCTTATAGGAAAACAATACATAAAACCGGAGCAATTAACCGGAGAAAGTATTTGGCTCAAACAGCCGTTGCAGAAAGAATTACACTGCCTGCCGATCGCTAGTGTTACGCTTAAGATTGCAGATATTGGGACTGTTAGCACGAAAGCGGCGGTAGTTGACGACTCACTGGAAATGAATCATTATCTTTTGGGTAATCAAACGCATGAAATTATCGAAGGCGCAAAAATGAAAAAACCAGAGTTAATCAACCAAGTAGTAACTCGCGCGAAAAAAAGGCAGAGCGGAAAAGAGGAGAGAGAGAGATTACGAGAATCCGAAACCACCAACGCAGTAGCAGAGATACGGGAGGAAACCCCTATTGTCATTCCCCCCTCTGAGAAAGAGAAGTCTCTAAGCCTTCTAGGGGTAAATAGGGAAAGGCTGAAAGGATTACAGCGTGAAGACGCGACTTTAAATCCGTGTTTTGAAAAAGCGAACAAAGGTAATTCCGAGTTCATTTTAGAAAATGAAATCCTTTTTAGACAATCTAAAACAAATCGCGGGGAGGTTAGAAAACAAGTGATTATTCCTGTAACACTTAGAAAAGACGTAATGGAATTATGTCATTCGAATGTTGGCGGACATCTCGGAGTCACAAAGACGAAAGATAAAATCTTCAGGTATTTCGCGTGGCCAAATTCGGTCAAAGAAATAGAGGAATTTGTATTATCGTGTCACCATTGTCAGGTGATAGGGAAACCTAGAGAGGTGAAGAAAGCGCCTATGAAAAGGGTTCCCATAGTAACCGAAGTGTTCACTCGGTTTTCCGCTGATCTAACGAGACCACTCCCTCTAAGTGAAAACGAAAATAGGTACCTTTTGACAGCTATGTGTTTGTCTTCGAAATATCCGGAGGCCATACCGCTTAAAGAAATCACTTCTCCAGCAGTGATAAACGGGTTCTTACGAATGTTTAGCAGATTCGGGTTCCCGCGAGAGATTCAATTAGATTTAGGAAGAAGTTTTACGAGTGAATTGACCGAGACCTTTTTCGAAAAGTTTGGAATAAAAGTGATTCATAGCTCCATACATCATCCCCAATCCCAAGCGATTGAGAGATTTCACCGCACCGTAAAGCGATTATTAAAAGTGCTATGCTTAGAAAACGGAGCAGATTGGGAGAAAAATCTTCCATTTGCATTATTGGTGTTGCGTACTACCGTGCATCAATCTACCGGATATAGCCCTGCCGAACTCGTTCACGGCAAAAATCTAAGAACTCCCGAGACAATAATTTTTGAAAAATTATGCGGAATCGAAAACGAGGAACAAACGCCCGTTACTGAATACATTTTTGATCTTATAAATCGGCTAAAAAAATGCCAAGAATTAGCTATTAAATCGATGGAAGATGCGAGAGAGAAAAGGAAGCTTTGGTACGATCGGGACGCAGTTGACCGGAAATTTAAACCGGGAGACCAAGTTCTAGTGGTTACGACGTGCAAGCCGAATAAATTCGCCGTAAGTTGGATCGGACCGGGTACAGTGGAGAAACAAATCTCGGAGACTAACTATGTTGTGAATATTCCAGGTAGGAGGGAGCCCTCTCAAGTATTCCACGTTAATATGCTGAAACCTTATAGACAAAGGGCAGAGATGATAAATGTTTTGTTTAGTGAAATCACTAGCGTGGATAATAAAGAAACAGATTTAGAAATAGTATATCCACACTCTGACCCAAATGTTTATGACTTCAACGAAATCGTAAGAAATGGAAATTTAGAAATGAAACATACTACCGATCAGATAGAGAAATTAAAAGGGGTTTTGGATCGCCACAGGGACCTGTTTTCAAATGATCCAGGGCGCACCGATCTAATAGGACACGACATCGAATTAGTTTCCGACAAACCGGTTAGAATTAAACCGTACAGAATGTCTCAAAGACAGACAGAAATTCTCAAAAGAGAGATCAAAAGAATGCTTGAATTGAACATAATCGAAATAGGGGAATCGGACTATAGTAGTCCTTTAATTTTAGTAGAAGCCCCCCACAAACAGCCACGCCCATGTTTGGACTATCGCGTTTTGAATTCCATAACCAGAACCGAATATTTTCCAATACCGAACATCGAAGATCGTTTGGACTTAGTTTCAAGTGCTAAATTTATCACGCTTGTAGATCTAACGAAAGGATATTGGCAAATTCCACTGACACCTAGGGCGCAAAGATATGCGGCATTTTCCACTCCTTGGGGAAATTTTAGACCCTTAGTAATGCCGTTCGGATTAGTGAATGCCCCATATAGGTTCAGTAAATTTATGTCACTATTATTACAGGGCTGTGAAAACTTTTGCGTACCGTACTTAGACGATATCGCCATATTTTCAAAGACTTGGGAAGCGCATATGGAACATTTAGACATAATTTTAAAAAAACTAGAGGATGCAAAGTTGAAAATAAAACCTTCTAAATGTCAATTTGCGCAAGACAGCGTAACATACTTGGGGCACGTTGTAGGGAACGGACGTAGGTCGCCCGCAGAAGCTAAAATCCAGGCAGTCTTGGATTTTCCGACCCCGAAATCTAAAACAGAAATTAGACAAATTCTCGGAATGGTAGGATACTACGCCCGCTATATCGAAAATTATGTCACTATTGTTGAGCCTCTAACTAGAGCGCTAAAAGGGAAAAATCGCAAAGAAAGCATAGAATGGTCCGCTGAAATGCAAAAAGCATTCGAGGAAGTAAAACGGAAATTAACAGACCAACCTATTCTTTATGCTCCGAACTACGAGCACCCCTTTATCGTACAGATCGATGCATCAGACTTAGGGGTTGGGGTAATCCTCGCTCAGAGAATAGAAAAGGAAGAGCACCCTATCTTATACTTGAGCAGGAAATTTACTGCTCCCGAAAGAAATTACACTACGACAGAAAAAGAGTGTGCTGCGATAATATTCGCTATAAAAAGGTTAAAGCACTACTTAGATGGACAAAAATTCACAATTGAAACAGATCACGATCCATTAGTCTGGTTGAAGAGAAATGCTGGGAAAAACCCTCGATTAATGAGATGGGCATTAACTCTGCAGCCATATGATTACACTGTAATACACCGGCCAGGGCGTGAAATAGCTCACGTAGACTGTTTAAGTCGAATGTAACTTTAAAAGCAAAAGAAATTTTTTGTATTGTAAATAAGCAAGTTAATTTTTCAAAATTAAATAAAGAAATTTTTTGTATTGTAAATAAGCAAGTTAAATTTTCAAAATTAAAATTTTTTCTTTTTGGTGTTTTTAAATTAATCAGTATAATCAGGGAAGTATATATTTTAAGTGTAAAAATTATTAAGGTAGTGTTTAATTATTTTGGTTTTGTTGAAAAATCAACATTATATTTTTCTGGTAGATATTCCAATTTGTAGGGACTATTGCCTCTTTTAGAAGTGAATTTGAATATCCTAATTTCAGCTTCTTCTGATGAAAATTCGGCCCCAAAATGGCCCCGAATTTTTCTTTAAGGGGAGGGGAGCTGTAAAGGCAGAGACTCCGACTCCAATATATCATTGAAAGAGACATTTCAGTACAAAGAAGCAGACAGTCTGGAGCCTAACGCCTCGCAGCGGAACATCTCTCCTTTGTAGAAAGGTATGTCCGTTTCCCTTTGATGAACGTGGGAAGCCGCGTGCTTGAGAACTTTCCCTTCGAGAGGAATTCAACGCGTCAGAGCCGATGATGGAATTTCGAGCGAATCAGGACCTGCATCTGAGATTTTGTTTTCAGAAAAGCACGCCCAATACGAACTGTAATTTTTACGATGAGAGACTAAAAAACGACAGTTCACGTCGGAGTTTTTGGAAAGGCAGGAATCCCAGAGCAGGTCGGGCTAGACCTCGGGAAAGGAACTGTTATTTTCTGGAGAAGACTGCAGAAGCGGTCACTGACTGATGAAATCACTGTGGACTCTATCTGAAATTCCTTCCAGTCTTATACTGTACAACCCACTATCTTATTGAGAACCATTTCATATCGAGGAAATACAGCAAAATATGTTTATATTGTAAATTACTAAACATTAATCTAGTTAAATTAAAATTTGGAAAAAATATTAATTTCTTGTTCTGATTAGTCATGTAAATAATTATCTTCCACGCTACAAGATACTACACATCACTATCGTATCATTTCGACAAAATGTAATCGTAATTGGTCCACGTTAAAAAAATATTATATAGATTGTATTTCAACATGTTTTCATAACTGGATGGATTCATACCAACTCATAAGTCAAACCTTTTTTTTTTTTTTTTCCTTGTCACGTTTGTGTAATGGACGGCATGGAAATAGTGACCAATAACTTTAACATATTAAATTTAATATTTGAATTTGTCCTTATTTTACCCAAATACAATGATATCGAATTTCTTGTAAAAACGTATAAAAAGAATAGTATGTTTTAGATTTGATTATTAATATATCTGTACCCCGGGAAGTAAAGGACGTCATGTAATAAAAATATAATTTTGGGGAGAACAACTTTTTTTTCAAGTAAATTTTTTAACTTTAAATGTATGTTTAAATGCATTTCTTTGAAACTAGCAGTAATAGCTTAGTGATATTTAACACATTATTAATGACATAAAGTAATAATGTAATAAAGCAAAATATAAACATCAAGGATATAGTACTGAATCTTTGCACAAAATTGGACATGGTGTTCTTTACCTCCAGGGTATATATATAAGTTTATATTCATGTATATATCAACGTATAAAATAAGATTAATTGTCGACACGAAGTTGAAAGAAACTAAAAGAAGCACAGTTTAAATATTAAAAATACACCTACAATAAGTATGCAATAAATATTTATCTTATTCAAAACTTATAAATAAAAAAAATTGAATTTTTATTCCATGTACATTAATGTAATATGTAATTAAGTCATTCGTTTCAATTCAAATGATAAAGGTAACAAAAGTCAACAGGCACATAATTGAAAAGATAAGCTTTATTTCTATTAAACAGCTAAAAGTTGTTTTAAAAAAATAACGAAAAATTAATTTAAGAAACCGTAAAAATTTTATGGATAATGTCACACTTTTGTAATGAACTTATTGCTGCGTTTATTGCTGAAAATTTTCGTCCGTATGCTACCAAGTCAGACATTATGATTAACCTTTCATATAACACGATTATCGTTTTGGCATGCAAAGCACGCCTTACTTTGAATCTAACATATGGCCCGAAGAAGACTGTAACAAATTTGCAAACGTACATTAGTCAATCCCGTTAAATTACGGAAAGGTGTTTTTTGAATACGGAGCTAACTTATCCTCGTATTCTAGATATGCATGTTCAATGAGAGTGAGATCTAGACGAAATGATTAGGTTAAAGACTGAGACATAAAGTAGAAAATTTTACTGTGCTTCTGAAATCATTGTAGCAAAACTCAGGTCCTGCGGCATAAGGCGTCACAATGCTGAAAATTTTTATTTCCATAAGGAAAATGGGAGCTATACACGTGTATAACAAGTCAGCAGTATTGTTGACTAGTTAAAACTTTCATGATGTGCTTGGCGACAACCTCTGTTAACAGTAATGCTCTGTTCATATAACTGCTCCCAGTACATAATATTGTCACCATTAGTATATTGCATTCATCAATACATGCTTCAAAGAATGATAACCTTAATTTAACTTTATGACATTTTATTCTAAAAAGAACATGGATAGGATTAAAAAATGAATATGACTCGTGTGACTACAAGATTCTCTTTCACTGTTCCGTGGTTAAATTAAAAAGTTTAGATACTCATTGAAACAGTGACAAAGCTCGTTCAATACTTTTGAATCTAATAGATATTTACTTTCGATTATTGTTCAAAGACATTAACATCAACAGCTCATTAGCCTGATGCAAAATTTAAGATTTCTTTGATAGCTCTTTTCAGCCGTCTACCCATCATAATAATGCCTTTGTCAAATCCCTTTAAATTAACGAATTCTTTATCAACAACTCATTCAACCAACAAAATAGTCCTTGTCCCTGTCAGTTGTTGTTTACTATCCTAATCTTTTCATACACCTTACACGTATAGCTAGGCCATAACATTTTAACAGCACAGGAGTTGATAGTAATATTTCGTCTGGTTAGCCAATTATAATAAAAATAATAAGAACTTCTGTGTATTATTCGGATCTGTGCATTGCATTTTGAATTATTTGTTATAAAATTTTAATTGTATTCGTAGATTTTTTTTTTTTCAGAATATGCTGTTTATCAGAGTTCTATTTGTCGATATTAAATCCTATCAAAGCTAACGAAAAGAACACAGTACACACAATACTACCTGTTTGGAAAAATACATCTCATCTCATAAAATTTTGTGCTTTAGGGATGTTTCTAATAATGAAAAGTATTTTTTTATTTCAGTTAACGAAATAATATTTTGTTTTAATACACTGTATTACTTTACCTATATATCTGGAGAAAAATTGGCATTATATATATATATATACATATATTTATATATATACTTAATTAATATATGAATCAATAATACATTTTTTATGTGTAGTACTTCATATTTACTTATTAAATTTACTGTATTATAATGCCACATAAGTCATCAGTTAGCTCTTCTATGTGATTATATTTTATTGAACAACATTTTGTACCTAATCAACCATTTTGTACATGCGCCTCTATTGCTATATCATCTATAAATTATGTAAAATATATTTTCTCTGCGTATGCTTAATAAGCATCTAATACAGAAATTTTAAAATTGATTATTTAAAAAGTTAGATTGAAACATTATATAAAACTTCGCTGATTCTGATGAAGGTGATCACAAAAAATGTCAAAATATGTGAAATATGTTTCGTTTTAATTTATGTAAATGAATTTTTTGTCAGTATAATATTGGATAAAGTCCTCCAGAAGACCTACAATATTTTTATTGAATAAAATGATGTGAAAAAGGATAAAACTGGGGATATTTTATTAAGTGTACACAAATAAGTACTTTTTATTTATTATTTCTACTACAGATATTTCTTATATGAAACTGTTAAGGAGATATATTTTTAGATACAAAGCATCTTTCGCATTTTTCAGAAAATTCTAGCAAATGAGAAAACAAGTTTTTATCTAGATTTTTTTTTCCTATTTGTTGAAACCTAATTAAGCTAGTTGCTTCTAACCAGTAACTCGTATTATAAACAACGAAAGTGAAAAAAAAATTAAAATTTAAGTGCTCTCATTAAGAAAAACGATATACTGTATCGTTAATTTTACGTGATTTTTTAAAAATGCCTAATTAAGGCTTGTTAAAAATTACGAAAGATTTTTTTGGCAGTTTTGTGTAAAATAAATTCCTGTATTAGAATGTGTTCTTTTAAATTTTGGACATATTACCTTGTTTAAAATTTAATAAAGATGATCCATTGGTTTCTTTAAAAAGTTAAGAAAAGAAAAGAAAAGAAACTGGAAAAAAGGAAGTAGAAAGATATTATAATAGAACTGTATATGAAAGAAATGAAATAAAGTACAAGAGTAAAGTGCTACAATATAACAGTATCGTATTATAGAATAACAATTTGATATATGTTTTAAGAACTTTTAACAGTGAAGCAGAATTAATAGTTAGAAAATGTTCGAGAGAAAACATGTAAGTAATATGTTTAAGATCTGATTACAAGCCCTTCATTAAAAATTTGAATAACGCCATGCGAAACTAATATAAAGAGTTTTTGAGAACATAAAGCTTTAAACCTATCAGGTCAATCATACCAAAGATTTATCCATTAACAAAATTAAAATCAGTACCAATCATTACAAAATAGTGTCGATTGATGCTCAAAAATATATTTTATTTAAAATTTTATTTTTAATCCTTTAATGCTCATTAGTTTTGAAAAGAAATCAAACATTTCACATCACTTAATACTTTTTTATGCAACAGTTTCTCAATAATTTTCCTAGTTAAAATCCATTTTTAAATTGTTGTTCTTTCTCTGATCGTTAGATAGCAGCGCTACTCCGAAATTATACAAATGAGGTTTCTGAGAAAAGCAAATGCAGAAGTCACTTGAAATTTTTTAGTAGACACGAGTGCACTTTGCTAATTTATTGGTGCGCACGTGTCTAGTTTTTTCACCTGATGAAGGGCAGTGCTATTATTTTGACATGAAACAACTATTATTAGTTTTTGCAATTTATAATGTTTGCTTAAAAGTTACTTTTTAATGAAACTATGTTTTATATTTGTTATAAATACTCCATGTTTCAATTTATGTTTCTTAATGTGCTTCCCCCCCCCCCCCTCTTACCTTAACAATAATATTCAAATTAAATTTTCTTTTACTTTTCTTTCTTTCTTACTATTTTTTCTGTGTTTGTGTGTGTCAGAGTGAGAGAGAGAGAGAGAGAGAGACGAAGGTGGAGGCGGAGAGAGAGTGTGTTTAGTAAGTAAACTGGACTGTATAAATTTAAGAAAACTGTTTAAAAATTATCTTTTAATCAAATTACAATCGTTTCTCGTAAACCTCTTTATCTGATTCGATATCAAGAGAAAGAAAAAAAAGAAGCAACGAAAAGAAGCAACACTCGAATAAATATTTTTTGATTCTAAACCGTTTTTATAATTATCATTTTGAAAGAGAATGAACTTATGCCTAATTTTAAAGAAAAATTCAACCTAATGATTATTCATTTTGTAAAGAATAAAGATTTTCATGCACTGAACTAAATAAGGATTTTTAAAATGTATTTTTGTTTAAAAAATTTATGGACATTCTTTGCTTTTTAATTTTACATTGCCGTTTGTTTTAGCTTAAAAATAAGTTCTACGGAAATAATGTCACGACCATCTTCAAAAATATTAATAAATATTTTTCATGTAAATCCATTCTTTTTTAATATTAAAGAACTCATAACTCAAATATTCTATTGAAAAAAAAAATAAGTACATGCAATATCTAAATTAACTTTTAAATTAATAAACTTCCTCGACCCCAGAACACATCTACATCTGTGTCCAAAGCAATATTCCTCTTTCTTGACAGAGTTTCTTCGATCTATTCCATCCCATAACTGACACGACAAATTATTTCTCTCCGAAATATACCGGATTGCGTGATGAGAAATAAAAGGTCTGGAAATCAAATTGTTTAATAACTTGACTAATAATATGCCGAAGGTCCAATATTAGAGACTAAAAAAGCGTGCCTGTCGAATCCCTGTACCTCCTTTTCATTTCGGAGGCTCTCAAACCAATAACGGGGCACCAGTTTATTAAGCGAAGCCATTTCGGGACCTGTCATTTTCTAAAAAAGCAATAAGCTGACGTCTGCTTCTCGAACGACTGATTAGGGACCGGCTGTGACATCCGATCTTATTATTTCCATACAATCACATGTACAGCAGAGAAGGGGGTTGTAAACTAAATGACACGGGTTTGTAGCGAATATATATGAAAACGGAGCACCTGAAAGAGAAAACGAACAGCTCGTCATTTTATGATGTAGAATATTTTGAGACGAATTATTTATGTATAAAGTTCATGGATTCAGACTGGCAAATAAGTAAAAATAACAGTTAAAATCTTACAGTAAAAAAAAAAAAAAAAAAAAAAAAAAAAAAAATTTTTTTTCATCGTATATATTGATAAAAATTTTAACTTTTATCACTAATTTTTGTTGGTTGGGTCACTTTTTTTTTCTAGTTTTTTCTAGTAACCAAACGATTTGTGAATAACCCGAAAGTTGCAATTAAAACTCTAGTTTTTAGACAGATATTTCAACAAATGAATAATTTGGTATTAAGGGAAAAATTATAAGGAAAAACTACGATTGAATTCTTGGACCAAAAGCAAAAAACAAACGTTAATAATAACCTAAAGTTTGAAAAGACTATATAGAAAAGTTAATCTTTATTATCAAAATCGGTTATTGGAAAATTTTAACCTAAATTTTTGTTATAGAATGAGCTGCGATAACTCGGCAGAATCTGAATTTTATATCGGAGAATTGCGAATTTTATTCTCTTAAACACCGTTGTGTGCATTAATGGTGAATGATGGACCTAAAATTTGTTGTGGGTGTAATGTCCTCTGCACGTTCCGAAAAATTACTACATTCAGAGGGTTGCCAAAGTGGCAGAGGCATACCCCTAGGCGGAAGATTGAAATTGTGATGGTATGCTTCCAAACCATTCTTAAGGATAGTGACCAAATTTTTAAGCGCAAAAATGGAGACAAATATTGACGTGTCCCCACTTTTTATTTGAAATATAAAGACACCATATTTTTTTATAGAATAATTCAAATTCTAGATTACAATAAATGTACAATAAATACACATTATACAAGAAAATGCAAGGTGTCCATAAAATAACTTTTCCTGTTTGGAGCCATTTGCAACTAAAACTCACAATTGGATTGAAATCACTTTTCATACTATGGAAGACACGTGGAGATAATTAGGGTAAATATATATATATGTACAGCTCCAAAAGTCACAGATAGTGGAGATTTTGGCACTGCTGTCACGTACGTGTTATGAAATTTACATAATCGAAATATGCAACTTTTCTAGTGAATATGTGATTTTGGAGCTGTTGGAAGCTAAAAAAGTGATTGCTTGCAATGAATGCACAGTTGGTTGGTTTGGTTGGCTGGTTTTTAGTGGCGCAAAGTCCACTATGGGACATACCGCGCCAAACAGTTATATAGAAAATTAAAAAAAGACAAACTATAGCTTCTGGGTGGGTTTACCCATCCAGACTGTCGTTTAAAAAGATCCACATTAAAAATACAAAACAAGAAAAGATTAAAAAAAAAGTTAGAATAATATAAAAAAGTAAAAAAACAACATAAAATCAAAAAATAAACAGTGTATATCATAAAACCAAATGTTAAATATTAAAACCAGTGTATATATAATAGAAACAGATGTAAATAGTGTAAATAATAAAATCAAATGTCAAAGTAAAAGCCTATCTCTTTTTAAAAGTTCGTCAAATGAGTGTGTGGATTAATACCCAAAAGGTTTGTCAGATTTGGTGATGATGAATCATAACAATACCGATACAAGTGACGAAGGCAGGGGCAGTTGGTGAATAAATGACGAACAGTAAGTAAATCGAAAGGACAATTGGGGAAAGAAGGCTCCTGTTCCCCAAGAAGTAAATGCTTATGCGTGAGCCTAGTGTGTCCAATTCTAAGACGAGTAATAATTACTTCATAATTTCTAGGAGTAAGCGTGGACCAGACTGCAATGTTTGGTTCGATCAGATGTAGCTTATTATTAGTTTGATAATCCCACTCTCTTTGTCATATGTCTTTCAAAAGTTTCTTTATTGAGTGCTTAATATCCTCGTAAGGAATCCGACAATTTATAGTAACTAAAGCCTGCCTAGCTGCTTTATCTGCTAATTCGTTGCCTTTTATACCAACATGACCTGGAACCCAACAGAATAAAACGTTAAATCTCTTTCTCAGAAGGTCGTTATAAGCTTTTAGAACAGAGATAAAAGAAAGGTTGCAAGAAGTGGATGAAAGTGAATCGATGACACTCTTTGAGTCTGTATAAATTATGAATTTTTTATAAGGATGAGATAAAATTAAGTGCAACTTCAACTGCAAAAAATTCTGCAGAGAAAATGGAAAATAAATTAGGGAGTCTATAGCTATAAACAGTATTACCACATATGACATCACAACCAACCTGGTCACTTGTCTTTGAACCATCTGTAAAAATCTCCACATACTCTCCCACAATCACCGCGATGAGCAGCATAAAGTGCCTTAAAAATTGAGGCATCTGTGTTAGATTTGTCAAAGTTTTTAAATGGATAAATGCAAGAAATGACTTGGAAGTCTCAAGAAGTCATATTTAAAACAGACCGAGGACGAACTTTGGTGTGAACATGAGAAGTGCCTGCAAGAAGGTCCTCAATTCTAATGACAAAATGTGGAATTCAAGATGGGCGATTAAGGAAAATACTATGATTACTGTTGTTGAAATGAGATTTGAGTGGGTGATTAGGATGTGAAAGAGTACGAAAGTAAAATTGTAAAGACAGTTGTTGTCTTATAAGGCTAAGAGAAGGCTCCACACAGTCACCATATAGACTAGTGACTGGGGAAGTGCGAAAAGCCCCTGAGCAAATTCTAAGTGCACTGTGATGTACAGTGTCCAGTTTCTTAAGATAGGAAACAGGAGCTGAACCATAAACCTGACAGGCATAATCTAGTCTAGAACGGATAACAGCTCGGTAAATTTTCAGTAAGGAAGTACGATCTGCTCCCCAAAAAGTATTTGAAAGTACCTTTAAAAGATTTAAAGTCTTTTGTCACATTTTGTCCTTAAACATTCAATATGAGGTTTAAAATTGAGTTTCTTGTCAAAAACAACACCTAAAAAACGGGCTGAGTCAACAACGGAAATGGCTCTATTGTCTATAAAAATCTCTCGATTGGGATGGAGTCCTCGTTTGCGGCAAATATGCACACAGTGTGTCTTGTCAGCAGAGAAAGTAAAGCCGTTTCCATATGTCCATTTAATAATGTTATTGACAGATATTTGTAGAGGGCGTTCAATGAAACGTATATCATTTCCCTGGGAAGAAATTTGCTGGTCGTCGACATACAGGCTCCCATGAACATTTTGATGTAGTTGTTTTAGCATATTGTTATTTTTTATAGAGAAAAGTGTTACACTTAAGACACTACCTTGAGGAACCCCTCCTCCTGCAAGTAAAAATCTCAGTATACTGATCTAATTCGAACTTGAAAGCGTCTCACCTTTAAAAAATGCTCAATGAATATAGGAAGTTTGCTTCTTAAACCCAAATTAAAAAGGTCCCTTAAAATGCCGTAATGCCAGGTTTTGTCATATGCTTTTTCAATGTAGAAGAAACAATGAATGCGCGGAAAATGGAATATGGAAAGTTTAATTAACATTCGAATAAAAATGAACATTGTTTTGAGAATATCATTCCTACAGGCTTGTATTATTACTGGTGACAAATATTGACAGATGCTGCAAACTTTTATCATTCCTGAATTACAGCACGACGCAATTTTTGTGCAATATGCACACATTCTTCGTTCTTTACAAAGCCTTTTTACGACTACACTTACGTAATGTGAGAGTTATCGCTGTTCTTCCGATCAAATTAGACGATAGTTTATGTGCAACAGTAGAGAACGTCATCTACCAGTCTCAATATCTTGTACATAGGGAAGATCAGAACATTGAGTATATAGATGCCATCCTAGAAACCACAATGTTGATTAATAAGTGAATATTTTCCGCGAATTACTACAATATGTCATTTATTTCTGCAAGTGCATGCTTGTGCGAACATTAATTAAACTTTACATAATCCATTTTCCGTGCATTCATTGTAAGTATTAATTTTTTTCTTGCGTTTCCAACATCTCCAAAATCTCCTATGCATTATTGCATAATCTACCTCGATTTTGCAAATTTCATACCACGTACAAAACATCAGCACTAAAATGTTGCCTATCAGCGACTTTTGTTACTAATTTATTTCTTTGTGGATATCATATCCCCATATCTTCCACAATCTGTATACGAAATTCGATTTCATCCCGTTCATAAGTTTTTTCTGCATATGCCTCCAAACAAAGAAAGTTTCTTAATGGCTGCATTTCAAAAAAAAAAAAAAAAAAAAATGTGATATGGGCACCACATGACTTCCTTATACACCCAGTGGAATATATTTATTGTTATGAAAACATTCACATTTTTGTGAGGTAACTGATTCGAAAATGAACAGGCAGGTCCCAGCCTATGAAAATGCCTGAAAATATGCAAGGAAAAAAAAAAAAGGACTCCAGCCAGAAAAGTCACGATAATTGGATTATATTTACCGCGGAGACAAATATAGTAGTTTTTTTCTTTTTCTTTTTTTTTTTTTTTTTTTTTTCCAGGAATAGTGCTCCACGGCTTATTACAGAATGTCTCATTGCCAAATAAACAGCTTGAATTCAATAAAAATCATTCGAGTATAGATGAATTACTTTTGTTCTCTTTCGCGAAAATTAGTGACGCGAAATCATCTATTTTTCCAAAACAATTTATTCTGTTAAAATTGAGAAAATGTTTAAAAATTCTGGCTATCCCCCAAATTTGATCGCTAATCTCGCCAAGCAGCCAGATTTTGGTCTTGGCATCGATTTTGGCGGTTTGGCATCGACTCTGGCGACTTAGAGACTGAATTTAGCGAAAATTTGTAGTTTAGGATTGCCAACGTTTAGAAGCTCTAACTTTAACAAGAACAGAGTTCTGGAATTTCCTGGAAACTTTCATTGATTTATAGCGCAGAACCAAATTCTTTGAAAATTCTATAAGTGAAATAAAACCTCTAATAAAACCGTAAAAAATCGTCGATAAGAATACTAAATTACTTTTTTAAATTGGTGATTAAAAAAGAGTTTACACTATAACCACTAACCTATAACTAACTTTTTAACTACTTTCTAGATTTCACAAGTTTTTTTTTTTTTTTTTTTTACAAAATTTTGCATAAATGCGAATTTATGTGTTTTTCCTGTTAATTGTTCTTCCTTTTTTTTTTTTTTTTTTTTTTTTTTTTTCCTATGTACCTAAAATAAAGCCTTCAATTCTTTTCTTTAAGAAATTTAATATTTTTATCATTTGAAATCCTCATTCTTTTGAGTTCATTTCAAAAATCATTTATGATCAATATGGTTTCAAATTTTACTGCATTGCTTATGCGTTTCACTGAAACACTCGAACTAATCGTTGCCACACGATTTTACTAAGAACTATTCCCTGAATTGCAGTATTGCCAGATACCAAAGTAAATTTCATCAATCCATTTAATCACGTGAATCCCAATAAAGGCGAGTTTAATATCTCAGTGTCTGAAAAGACCTTCCAAGTATCCTTCCATCAGTTCACTCCCATAGAATGACTTCCAATAATGCCCGACACCGCATTATTAAGGAAAGCCGTTTAAAGATCTGTCTTATTCGAGAAGCAATAAGCCAACAGCTGCTGTTTTACGCCATGGTATATTGAAGAGCTGCTCCAGCCATGGCCTTGACACCAAATGTTATTAGATATTTATCGAAAGAATGGACGTATAGTTAAAGAAAAACAAATCAAAATCAAAAACGAGGAATAAAATTACCCTTATTAATTTGTTCAGTATTACAGTGGTTTTCCGTCCTGTGTAACACTCCGATCTGATTTTTTTTTTTTTTTTTTTTTTTCTTTTTTGTCCCCTTGGTGTGTGCATGAGAGAGAGAGGTGAGAGAGACAGAAATCAGTGACAAAAATAAAAATAAGTGAACATACATTTAAAACTGGTACAATGTTATTTATTAAAATTATAGAGCATTTGTAAAATATATTTTAATTTTATAATTAAAGTACAAAATACAATTTTAACTTTCTACCTCAACCAAAAATTATATGCACAAAGTTTGCATATAATGTAACCTTTTTTTCCCTCTTTCATTTATTTTTCTGTTATTCAATTCCCGTTTCTCAATATTGCAACATTTTCCTCCTATTTCCTTCAAGTGCACAGTGTTCGGAATTTCAAAAAAGCTGGCCAAAAGTCGAAAAATTTAGGCGCGTTTTTAGACGTAAGTACCGCGGAAATACCTTCAGAGGGAGCCACTGAATGAAACTGTGAGGTGGAAGATTTATTCTATCTACATATTTCTAAGTGTAGGCTGGCGGAAAACGTGACAATTTTTTCTTTTTAATTGTTAATGCATTTTAACAGTTAAACAAATAGTGTTTCTCGGAAAATTTCGCAACAACGACATTCAACAAAATATGGCCGACAATTGTGGAGGTTAGTAGATAGTGATCTCCTGAGCGGCTTTTTGAAGTTAACCTCAATTATAACATAACCAAAAGTTTCAAAGTATGGAAACTTTTTTATCTCGCAAGATCCCGCATTGATTCAAAGTGGAGAGTGTTAAGGGATGTCCATTTTATTCAGCCGTTAAAGAATTGGGTGCCCCCGCCTGCCCCTGTATGTGTAAAAGCGTTTTAACTTTTTAATTTAATTTTTACTTTATAATTTAATTTTTTAATTTTTTGGTCTTTGGTCTGCCATATTGGATCCGCCATCTTGTTTTTGAACTTTTTTTTATAAAAACTGATATCAAATTTGAATTTAGCGCCCTCAAAAACCCTTAAATGTGAAAATTATCCTTCATCTATCAATTTTTTGATTTTTGATCCGCCACACAGTGGTCGGAATTTCAAAAAAGCTGGCCAAAAGTCGAAATTAAAGAAAACAAGTGAAATTGTGATGTATATATATGTTTTCGAGGTCGCTGAATCCGAATCTGACATTGGTTTTTTGAAAACTTCAAAGGTAAACTCAAAAACAAGATGGCGAATCCCATATGGCGCGCCATATTGGATTCGCCATCTTGTTTTTGAGTTTGCCTTTGAAGTTTTCAAAAAACCAATGTCAGATTCGGATTCAGCGACCTCGAAAACATATATATACATCACAATTTCACTTGTTTTCTTTAATTTCGACTTTTGGCCAGCTTTTTTGAAATTCCGAACACTGTGAAGTGCCCAGGCATAAATGCCAACCTTTACGGTGTTTGGTTACCGGAAATTTGTCATCGAAATTTTTTAATTATTTCTGTAACCGTTTTCATTGATTTAATAAAATAAAAATTTCTATCAAATTTTCTGGTGGCTAAAGAGCATAAAATTTTTAAACTATGGGTCAGGAGAGTATAAAACTAATATTAAACTTTGTATATTACTATGTCTAAAGCTTTTAATTTTATGGGCGGAAGGGAACTTGCGTGCCTTACACTTAAAACTGCAATTTTAAGTAATAAAAGTTTAAATATACTTAGCAGTCTTAAACTCGATTTTTATCGTTTAATAACAATCGGAGATTTTTCTTCTTCTTTTACTTTGTTTAAAATTAAAATACACGTAACGCAATTTAAGTACATTTGCATTCGACAATACTCACAAAAGAAACGAATTGTCTTGACATTTGTATAAATTATGACTAGAACACTTCTACTGCTTACACATTAGGAAATTTTTCAATCTGAATTACTTACAAGTAAAGTTTTCTACTAAAAATTAAGTTTAATTTTCTATTTGACCTGCTTAGACTATTGCAGTCATGAACTTAAAGCGTGCAACAAGGTATCAGGAAAATATGTCCTCCATTAAACGTCTCCTTGAAAAAATGTCCCCCGGAAAGAACATCCGTTGAAAAAATGTCCCGTAGAAAAAACGTTCCCGGATATAAATTACGAATTTTTCGAAATTTTACTTTTATATCTTGTAAGTCAAATTACTAACGAATTTTATTTATTATTCAGCATTTAAAACGAAACTATGAATTAAAAAAAAAAAAAAAAAAGAAAAAGTCATAATATGCTTTAGACATCACAAAACTTTCTTCTGTACAATTTTATATAATAGCAATTAACATGCACAAACATTGACGCTGACATTTCAAAATTTCATATGCAGTATAATCGGTTTTCCTTTTTTTCTGAGAGTCAATGATTTTTTACACGTCCTCTACCCTCCTCATTTGCTATACAGTGAATTTTTTTCTTTATTCAAAATTCGTGGAGTTTTTATTTCTTTTTTCCATTAAATAAAAATGTATTCTAAAGATAAAGAGTTACACTTCCTGTTCCGGGTACTCTGCTGTGTTCTTTAGGTCAATGCCAAGTGAAGAATTTTTACCACTCAAAAGAAAATAGCTTGATTAGAAAATATTTCAGAACAATAGTTTTATTTTGTGTCCCAAAATGTAAGACGAAAATTTAATAATAAAAGGAAGAATACTAAACCCCAAAGTCTAAAGTTTAGTCCCCAAATTTAGATTTTGGGATACAAAATAAAATTACTGTTGTGAAATATTTTCCAATCAAATCATTTTCTTTTAAGTGGTAACAATCTTTCACTTGACGTTCACCTAAAGAACACGGAAGAGTACCTAGAGCAGATAATGTTACACTTTATTTTTAATATATATATATATATATATAAAAGTTAAATTTGTACCAAGAAAAACTTGACTATGCAAAGCAAAGGTGGAGCAGAGGGGGGGGGGGAAGAGGGAGAAAGCATTTTCTCTCAGAAAAAGGGAAAAACCGATTGTGCTGCCAATGAAATTTTGAAAAGTCGTCACCTATATCTGCGCATGTTATGCGTTATTGTATAAAATGATACAGAAGAGAGTTTTGTGATGGCTATAGTATTTTTTATACAATTTCGTATGTAATTTTGAATAACAAATAAACTTTATTAGTATTTTGACATACAACATATAAGTGTGAAATTTCGAAAATTTCGTTATTTATATCCAGTGACTTTTTTTTTTTTTTTTTTTTTTTTTTTTTGTCTTGTCGCGGAACATCTAAACATCACATATAACGGAGGTTTTGAACTAAACATAACTTTTTGAAAGTGCATTTGCGAATTGATAAATCTTAACTGTAAATAAAAATGTCGATATCAAAGTTGTGGATAAAGTAAATAAATAGATAAATAAATGAATAAATGAGCACGATGACAAAGAAATTATTTTTAAAAATAGAATTTGAATTAACCCTTTCCACACTGAGTCAATCTCATCTTCAAAATTGGGTGTACCTTGGCAATGTATTGTTTATGAAATCTTGTTAAAGGCATACATTAAAATTATTTAAAGTTTATATATTTTGATGATAAAACTTAACGTTAAGTATATACTAATTGCATAAACACTTAAGAAATTTGATGGTCATGAACTGCAGGATATGAATAATAAATACAGAATCTAATTATGAATGATCAAACTTTTTAAATTTTAGATTTTTTAATAAGTATTATTTATAAAAAATACTTGACGAATTACTTTGAAACTTGATGGAAGTAAAGAACATTTTATATCGCGTATATTTCGGTGAAAGCTTTCACCTGAAAGCAAGAAGGTGACTAGTGATTAATTAAAGAAAAAAACAATATTTGCAACCTTGTAAAAAATCATACTTAAAATTCGCTGTATCTGCAGCATATGATTATGATGATTCATTTAATTATCAATATTTATTTGATTGAGAATATAGTGTATATTCAATGGGAAAAAATATAAAGGTTTCTTAAAAAAAAAAAAAAAATTGCCCTTTATTTAATTGTAACATGCGCAGTGCCCAACGCAATGCTACATTCAGGAAACTTTACATGCTACAGTAAAAACAACATACAGTAATAAAAATATAAAAACATTACACATGTGATAAAATATAAGTTTAATAATGTTTATAACTGCACTTGTGCAAATATTAATTATTTTTTCATTTTTTCATAATTTTTAGCCAAATATATTAAGTGACTTATGTAAATAGAACTCGGCAAATACCGTAAAAACTCAAAAACTTTTCGATAGAATTAACTGAATTTCAATTGCTTAAAAAAAATAAAAAAATAATAAAAAAATCTGATGTGGGCACCACACGACTTCCTTATACACTTTTAGAAATATACATAATGTTAAAAAGCATTGACATTGGACCCGAAACAGTTGGCCAAAAATATTTAAAACTAGTTGGCATAGGTGGACTCTGCTCAGTTCCCCATCATATTTATGGTCTCATAAATTTCTAGTGCGAGACATATAATCATGTTAAAAAAAATGAATTTGACCGAAGCTTGATACAGTGACAGAAAGAAATCCCCGCCTAATAGGCTATCCACCGTTCACTTCGATATATTTATCTTATTCTAATCTATTAATTTATTTTATCAGGGTCAATTCCGTTGTTTATGTTTCATGTTACTATTTCCAATGCAATAATCCTCAAAATTCATATTTATATGAAAAAATTACAATTTCGCTATGTTGATAAAATCGTAAATTACGAATAATTTACGAAATTTTCCTATTAGAATATTTGTATTCAATCATGTTCAAAAAAATATCATAAGTGTAATTTTGAAGTTGTCTAATGTATTTATGATCCTCAAAATGGAAATTTATGCTCAATTTTGCCTTATTCTGACATGTTAAGTAAATCGTAAATTCCAAATAACTTACGAATTTTTTAAATTGGAAAAATCATAGTCTATGATATTCATGCCAGTAATCTAAATAATATTTCGAAAGTGGTTTGACATCTTTACGATGAAAATATCCCTCAAAATTGACGTTTATGTGAAATTTTGCTCTATTCTGCCATGTTAAGAAATTCGTAAATTTCCAATAACTTACGAAATTTTTATATTTGAAAATTCATAGTCATTAATATTCATGCCAGTGTCCTAAATAATATTTTAAAAGTAGTCTGACATCTTTACGATGAAAATATCGCTCAAAATTGACGTTTATGTGAAATTTTGCCCTATACTGCCATGTTAAGAAATTCGTAAATTTCCAATAACTTGCGAAATTTTTAAAGTAGCATATTTATAGTTACTGATGTTCATTCCGGCATCAAAACGGATATTTTAAAACTGGTCTGATATATTTACAATAAAAAGTTTCCATTTAATGCACGTTTAAGTGAATTTTTGTCCTATTCTCCCATGTTAAGAAAATCGTAATTTTCTAATAACTTACGAAGTTTTTAAAATCGAATGTTGCAAATGAATAGGGTTCTTGCCAGTGTCTAAAGTAATATTTTAAAACTGATCTGACCTCTCTGCGACAATTTGTTCTTGAGATATCGTGTACACAGACTAACAAATTAACGGACTAACACACTAACAGACTAACAGACTAACAGACACCCTACAGACAGACAGCACCATACAAATTTTGTCATTTTCGGATTCCTCACACCTGAAAACGCGTAAAAAAGTCAAAAAAACGAGGTCGAAAATTTTCACGATTACCTAAGTTCCCCATACCTATAGTATGATGGGGAACTAAAAATTAATTATCACCGTGTTCTGAGCTTTTCTGAAAGTTAGTTAAAAACTGATGCAAGATTTGTATTGGTAACGCTGACGATGGCAGCAAGGATCCGAAAAAATTGGCTAAAAGTATTTTAAAAAGTGCAGTTTCACCGTATTCTGAACTATTCTGAAAGTTTCAAATGTCTAGCTAGTCGGGAAGTTAGTTAAATAAATTTTCTGTTGAACCATATAAACGCTGTCGAAGGCAGCAGTGACCTAAAACAATTGGCTAAAAACATTTTAAAAATGCATTGTCACCGTGTTCTGAGTTTTCCCGGAAGTTTTAAATGTCTAGCTAGTCGGGAAGTTAGTTAAAAATCGATTGCAAGATTTGCACTGGTAACGCTGCCGAAGACAGCAGGGACCCTAAACAGTTACGTCTAGCTAGTCGAGAAGTTAGTTAAATAAATTTTCTGTTGAATCACATAAACGCTGCTGAAGACAGCAGGTATTAGAAACAGTTGACTAAAAGTATTAAAAAAAGGCATTGTTGTTGCATTCTGAACTCTTCTGAAAGTTTTAAATCTTTAGCTAGTCGAGAAGTCAGTTAAATTGCAAGATTTGTCCAAACCGTTTTTGAGTTATTACCGTTTTTTGATACATTTTGGCCATTATGAACCTAATTTTCCTAAATATCTCCAAAACGGAAAATCATACAAAGTCCAAAAAGGGAGGTGCACAACTAGATGTTATAACAAACATATGTACCAATTCGCAACTTTCTACGTTATGCGTCATACTCTCACACACACACACACAGACACACATACATACAGACTTCACGAAAAATCGTGTAAAGTCCCTTATATCTCTAAAACGAGAGCTCGTGTTAAGACGACACTTGCAGGTGTACAACTAGACATCATGACAATCACACGTATAAATTGGCAACATTCAGCGATCATTCGTTTTCGAGCAATGTGAAATGCAAAATCCATTTCGCAAATCGGGATCACTATACTTCCTTATACTTTGTATAAGGAAGTAAAAAGAAAAAGAAAGAAAGATAAAGTAATGCAATAGGATGGGTTTAGCTAAATTTTTACTGTAATTTAAGTAATAGTAATATGGTTTATTTTGATTAAAAATAAATGTGTGTAAACACTCTTTTTGTTTTAGATCAACTAAAATTCGAGAGCAAAAATCTCTCTGCTAGTTGTCATGCTAGAAAAGATTGTTGCGCTTTGGGCGAATCTATATAACGTTGGCATACTGGCTAACATCCTAATTAATATTCCGCAGTATTTTTATTCCCCCCCCCCTCCTTTTTTTCCACCGCACCACTTTATTTTTAGAGTAATTTTCTGTAAAGGAATTTATGATTAAATAATAAGAAAAATAATACTAACCATACTTGCCAACATACTAATATTCCGCAGTTTTGTTAATCCCGCCTTCTTTTTCACACCAGTATCTTTTTAGAGCATTTTTCTTCTTATTTAATCATAATTGCATTTGGAGGATATTGTTTCAAAAATTTACTCGTGTGAAAAAAGGGCGGGACTAACAACACTACGGAATATTAATCAGGATGCTGACAAGTATGATACTATCTAATTATATTAACAATACTCCAGAAGATTAATTAGGACGTTCTTAGGTATGAAAGTTGGATTTAAACAAAAGCAAAAACATCTGAACCATCAGCATTTCCGTGATTAATTTTACTGAAAGACTACTCTAAAATATTCTAACCTCTTTCTTTTACATTTTAGTAAACCTTATTTGACAGTTTCTGCTCAAACTCGCTCATTTATTAATATCGAACATTTCGCGATTTGCAAATCTTCCCAAGACTTAATGACTTGAAATTCAACTAGATTATCGGGTTCCAGATAATCCCAGAACTATAACTGTTAAAAATGCCAAAATACTTACAAAAAAATATTAAACTTATTATTTTTAAAATGACTAATTACAAAGAAAAAAAAATCCGCATTATATTCAAAATATTTCAAACAAAATGGCATTAATTACTCAATGCTTGCCATTATATTGTAATTCCAATAACAATGTATTACGCTAGAAATGTTTTTGATGATTCTTTTTCATGATATTGTACTAAATTGTAAATATTTGTAAAATAAATCTTTAACTAAATATAAATTGAATGCATATTATAAACTAGCTGAATTGAGCTACAGTTTTTATATAAACAAATAAATGATTTAAATTTAATTATTAAAATAAATTTAAACATGAGTTTTCCCAGGGCAAAGATTTGTGAGAGTTCTACAGCCAGGGGTCGTACTCTCCGCCCTTTTTTCAAGAGAATCTCAGAGATGAAAAAATTTGCCTTTTTTACCACCACTAATTTCATGCAGAAATATTTAAGGTATTTTCATAGTACTATTAAATCTAGTCTGATTAAATAGGATTCAGATTATTGTATACAAATAGTGGCGTGGCAGCAGCAATAAAGAAGAAAATTTCACATCTTTGAGAGTGTCCTGAAAAAAGGACAGAGAGTAAGACCCCTGTCTTATGATATATCCCTTTGAGGAGCGATGGGGTGTATTATATCAAACCTAAGTTTTAATTCCAAAGTTCACAAACTAGTCCTTAAATTTTCTCAAAAATTTTACCTTAATGATGATGTTAATAATAATAATAATAAATCTTCGTTTATTTCTTTTCTATTGTAATTATCATGGCAGTATATTTTAAATGAACGAAATTACTTTGCCTCGCAAAGGGTTTAGCTATAACAGCTTTGTTGCTATAGCTATAGATAATATTGCTTCTTAAAAATAATATCAATATTTAAAAAGTTCTTTTTCTTGTCTTTATATTAATCTAATTTTGTTTAAAAAAAAAAAAAAAAAGAAAAGAAAAAGAAAAAAAATGCAAATATCGTATGATCAGACCATTATCCCATTTCCTCAGTTGCGTTAATTTGTAAACGTGCATTTTAAATACCATAGAAATATATGTGGCATAATAAATCGTAAAAGCATATGTTATGGATAATTTTCCTGACTGATACCCAGTTTCCAAATTTTTCCTCCAAACGAAAATTGTTTTCTTTAACAACCTCGGCACTTCTCCTCGCATCTAGTGAATTATCCCTCCGGTATACCCATTCCTTATTGCAGTAGTGGAATGGAATTGGGAGAACTATGGAGGAGGGACGAGCAAGATGGAAAGTATACTATATCCTTTATCATTACATTCGCAACTGTAGAAAGGGAGACTTGATTGCAGAGCGGATGAATGACGAGATTCCGGCAAGCTACCGACCACAGGAAATTAAGCTTCATCGTCATGAAAAGGGTCTGCCGGGGCTGTAAAAATTGAACTCATCTTAGCAAATTGGCACGCATATCGAAAGCAAAAGGGATTCGATATGGCATAAAGGTCTGACTGCTCAGTTTCAAATGAATGGAATATCTAAAATTATCATCATATGTATAAGATCTTAAATAGAAAATTTATTAGAAGTCGACTCTCTTTAGATCGAAATTGGAAAAATCGGTATATTGATTAGTTCGAACTTACATCAATTTTTTATAAAATCAGAACTAAATATAATAGTAATATCGTGTAATCCAAATTTTAAAACCATTTAAATATTTTTTAAATCTCAAGTAAATTAATAAGATAATACATGGATGCCGATCTCCCACCTCTCACTATAATGTATCGAAATATTTTTGTGAGTTCGTGTGCAAAACATTAGTGCTATTTACACCAATTTTAATATCGAACATGCCCTTGCTATCCTGAATAACCATATAAATAAAAGACATTTTAAAGATATTTACAGAAATTAGATCGCAGACAGATATACAGATTGACAGACATGCAACTGACAAACTGACAAACAAGCGGATTCTCAGTTAAACACTTTTTAATTTTATTCAAAAATGTTCAAAAATAAACAGAAAACATTCTAAGATCACTACAGTGAAATGCACCAAGAAACTGGTGTGGAATGAGGAAGGAGAAAAAATTCTCAAACAAACACCAAAAATTACAATAATTCGTCTGTTTTGCCTTTTTATGGTATTTATTTACAAATTTCTACTTCTTTTCTTTACAAATAAGTGTAATTTGTTATTATTATTATTTTTTCTTATAAATTAGAAACCCATGTCACGCTTTTTCTCCATGCTGCTCTGGATTTTCGTGTATTTTTTCATACCCATGTAAACATTCTATAGAAAATCTTACATAGGCATCTTTCCTAGGCGTAGGCAATCGGACAATACAATACCTACAACACAATACTTATAAATTAGAAAAATTGTTATGATTTACTTATTTATTTATTGTAGTTAATGCTTAAATGTGACACTGGAGCACATGTAAAACAACTTGTAAAAACGAAAGTCGCGAATGAATATAAGCTTTTTCGAGTTTTCATATTCGTTTCAAACACGGATGGTAGAACAATGTGGGGGGAAATTATGTGGTGGAATAACTGTACGACAGAAACTATCTACTACTACACGTATTGAACAGGGAGCAGCCCCCGCTCACCGCTCGAAGAGTGGTGTTGAGCGCTTCTAGGAAGAATCCACGTGAGCTGCTCCGAGTACTACACGTATTATAATCTCTCTTGATATAATTTTTTGCTTTGAAAAGCAAAAAATTGCTAAATTGCTTTTCTTATTAGGATGTCAATGTTACGAAAGCCTTTTTTTTTTTTTTCATTTTTCCCCCCTAGTATCGTAAATCTTAACAGTTTATTAAAAACAAGAAAAACCTTACTTGAGCTTCTGTACATTATCCATAGACCTTTCGAAGGAGCTCCCCCTCATCATCGGTGGATTGCTTAGGTGGTCCGCTTCTTTCGGCGAGCCTCTTCCTTTCTTTCTGTTGTTCTATCACATGTTGACAAATTCGGTCCAATTGTACTGTCGGCTCGTTGCCATCTATAGAATTATAATTTGTAAAATTTCTACACTTTCTACCTATTCAGTGCGTAGGTGTTGCAAATTACTATAGATCGAAAATTGCCGTAGCAACATCTACGCGCTGAATAGGAAAACTGTAGAAATTCTTACAAATTATAATTCTATAAATGGCAACGAGCCGACAGTAGGATTGTTGCCGATTTTGGCAACATCTAGTAGAACAGCAGAAAGAAATGAAGAGGCTTGCCTAAAGAAGCGAACCACCTAAGCAATCTTCCGAGGATGAGGGGGAGCGCCCTCGAAAAGTCTATGGATAAGGTACATAAACTCAACTAAAGTTTTTCTTGTTTTTAATAATTTTAATGCTTCTGGATAATAAAATGCTTCTTAACAGTTTACTTTGTACACAAGACCTGCCATAACTACATAATTTGATTTTTTTTCCCTTTTTTTTTGGTGATGATGTAGTCAATCGATAAAAAATTCTCCTGACAAATCAGGATTCTAATCAAGTTCTTTTAGTAACTGTAGAAAAGACACCGAAAAGGTAAGCAATATAACGAGTTTGAAAATAAAATTTCGGTAATGCTATTTTTTAAGCCACGCACTTTTGAGACCTAAAAATTACCTTTCTAATGAGAGCGACTGTCTTCCTTGCTAGCAAACTTATACATACGAAAGAATATCTAAAAAATGATTTGTATAGTTAAATTGAAGAAATCGTTAAAGCGAATTTTGAGATACCGATGTTCGTTCCACTTCCAGTTTTCCGATTTATAACAAAAATTGACAAACTTATCTGTGCATCAAATAAATACCTTAATTATAAAATTCGGTTGTCTTAGTTTTGTCATTTTAGAGGTATATTAATAATACCCTCTCTCTCTCCCTTGCACACATACTTGTCTATACATGCACTAATAGATTTCCAAAACCTATCTTTTTTTTTTTTTTACTCAGGTGACCTTGAAACATATAAATCTGGCAAAAACTAGATATCGAAATTTAAATTTTTGCCAAACAGAATATTTCTATTACTTACGGTAATTCGGTAATTAAAGGAATAAAGAACTAATGAAAGGCAAATTCAGTTGTTCTACATTTTTGTCACTTTGGAGGTATGGTAATAAGAAAATTCCCCCTATACACACACGCACGGACACACTCTTACACAAGCACTAACCAATTTCCTTCCCCCCCCCTTTTTTATTTTATTTTCAGGAAACCTTAAAACAAATAAACCTGGTAAAAAATCGAAATTTTCGGCCAGATATAATATTTCTGTTATTAACTGTATAGTCAGGTAACTGAAGGAAAAAAAAATTGAGCTATTCAAAGGGAAATAAATATAAAAAATTACAAAAATTGCTTTAATAAATATCAGTTTGTAATACACCGTTTTCACTTATTTCACTATATGTTTCCTTATTTTAAGCATCTTAATACATACGAACAATGATTTAGGTAATTTTTTTCAAGTGTGCATTAAATTTTCAATACAGCAATTGAAAATATAACTTCACTAAAAAATTCTTGCCAGAAGGGTTATAAAATAAGGACGTTATTGCTCGCCCAAGTGCATCATTATGCAAGACCTATTAATTCTTTTTTTTTTTTTTTTTTTTTTTTTTTTTTTAATACAACGAAAATAAAAAAATAAAAAATAAATAAATTTTGCTGCATTAATAATAAATTCTCAAACAAAAGGAGATATAAGTCCTTCTCTCCTGGTTTTCTTTTATTTCTTACAATTAAAGAAAAAAAAAATTACCCACTCAAAAATCTTGTTAACTTTTTTTTTTTTCTCTTTTATTTCAAGAAAAAACTATTACATGCGAACAAATATCATGTTTCTTACGTTAAAATTTCTGCTTTTGTCCGGATGTATTGATGTTTATGCTCTTGCATTGCTAAACTTTAAAAAAATTTGAAAGTGGCCTCTTAAAATTTATTTTATGGACTATTCATTCATTAAAAAAAGAAAAAAAAAGATGAGGATGATAATTATAAAAGTAAATGTTTTTTAGTTTTTTAATTAAAATGAATGTGCTCCAATATTAATGAAACAAAGAATGTGAGCAGCTTAATGATCGGTTTACTTGATAGCTGTTTAATTAACCCTTCAATGCCTTGAGCAAATGCCTCCCTCCCCGCTTTTTTTTTTCTGAGTAAAAATCTATTTTGTATTCATTCATACACTAATTAACCCAAAATTTCACGTTTTTAACGCGGCTTCTTTTAAAGGAGTAAAAATTTTCAATCGAAAAAACAATCTTTGCTGCATAGATTTTTTTTTTCTTTGCATTTCCCTTGTGTTTGTGTTATGAAGCTATGGAAATTCATTTTCAAAAATTGCAAAGTTTTTTTTTTTTTTTTTTTTTTCTTTTCTATTTTTGTTATTTAATTTTGAAGAATGCTTTTTTTTTTTTTTTATTTAAGAGACATTCACTATTAATTGTCAAACATCAGATTTAATAATTAACATTTTTTATTGAAGTTTCCCCTTTATTTTTACGAAATTCTCATATTCAAGTTAATTACTTTTTAAAAAGTTTCTTGCATCCAAAATAGAAAAAGAGCGAGTCTTTTTAAATTTATTTTTAATGTTGAATTTTTTGTAGTAAATTTTTTTTAATCGCAAATCAACTTCTTTCTAATTAAAAATCGTCTCATTAGGCTCATTAAAATGCGAAATGTTTCTTATTAACCCCAAAATAGTCTTTTCATTAAAAGACTTCTTGTTTGTATTTCAAAATAAACTTTTATATTCAAGCACAAAAGTTAAACTTACAGGAAGAGTTACAACAAAACACAAGCAATAAGTGAAAAAAAAATAAATTATGTATAAACATTCTAATTAATCATTTATTAAAGTATCTAAATACAATTTTTTTTTATTTTGAAAGAGCTGTTAGAAGTTTTTAGAATAGCTTAAATAAAACATGATAGGCTATACTTTGTTTTTCTACAAACACTAATTAACTTTTCCTTCGTTCTTATTACCATAAATTAAAACACATGAAAGAAAATATATTTTTCTAATGTTCATATATCAAGAATTAATTAATATTTTTATTTATAAAGAAAAATACAATTCGTATCAAATAAGCTTTTTTCCTTCTTTATATTAATAAAATATTATCTAATATTTCTAATTTAGCAGCAATGCAATTCTAATAAATAATCTCTATTCTTACATTATTTTTTTAGAAATATATTTTTGTCAATCAAAATAGTAGAGCATCCACTCACCACTCGACACTTGGATACTAAAAAAATAAAATGGCATAAAAAATAAAAAAATAAAGAAATCGCCACTCACTTTTTCCTTCTATGATCATAATAAGAATAGATGATTAATTAGTCATATGAAAATTGCGTCTTCCTACAATTAAACGCAGATTAAGAGAATGGTCCTGAAATGAAACTGTATTTCGTTACTTGCCCGCAAAAAAATAGGCATGTTTCATAAATTAGTCATACAAAAAACAAAAATTTCGTTAATTAAACTGCTCATTTTGGGAATCAGCTTTCAGGCAAATGCAAACTTTATCAATTAGTAAATGCAAATTTTATCAGTTTTATCGGCAGTTAACTGCTGACATACATTTTGCTTATTTAGCCTCAAACTAATTCCACATTTCGGCAATCGGCCGCAAAATTACCTAGCCTTTGTTAATAAAAAGAAAAAAATGAAGAAGCCCAAATTTCACAAATTATTGTGAAAGACTCGCTTTTGTGGTGTGTATCCACTAAAATTCTAAAATTCGGGTTCGAAAACTAACCTTTTACGAAAATTCCTAAGTTGGGAGGGAAAAAAAAAAAAAGACACTTCACAAAAATTTGCTTAATTTAAAAAACTGTTTTTTTTTTTTTTTTTTTTTTAACAAATTTTAAATGAGAAAATTATTTCTGTATTAGTGAAAAGTGGCGATTTTAAAGGATCTACTGGCTACTGACATGTAATTTGAAGTTTTAATTTTCAGGTCTACAAAATATCCATTTATAATGCGCAGTTATACAGTTAGGACACAAATAATTATCCTGGTTTTTCAACATTCTTACTATTTAGTGATTGCACTGATTTTGATTTTCTTTTGTAAATATATTGGATAAATCATAAATTTTTTCTTGATATCCAAAACTAATATACAGGGACATCATTAAGTGTACTGCGGCTGTTATAATACAGTAAGTTTCAAACTCTTTTGGCAAACAACCACCAAATCTGAAACTGACAAAATTTTGGATGTAAAAACTTTTAGGGCTTTAAAACTACAAAGGTTTTAGCATTTCACATCTGGTGGTTGTTTCCCACAACAAATCGGAATCTTCCATTGTACCGTTTTCGGCAATTCCGTGACGTTATATTGAAAACTTCACAGTGAAAACATTATATTTTTGTCCTTTTCAAGACGGTCGCAATGCATGTTACATATTAATTGTGATGCATGTACATATTGATTGTGATGCATGTACTTATTAACTGTGATGCATGTACATATTAATTTAGGATTATATTGTCACACAATAAATTTTTAACGTATTAATTCATAAGTGTACGATAGTTCAAAGAAAGTGAAAAAAAAAAAAAAAAAAAAAAAAAAAAAAGATGCTATTACTATTTTTGATTTAAGCGGTAAATTAATATGTAATAACTAACCGAATAAGCTTCGTGTAGATTTTAAATACCGCATCGAAATTGTTTACAATGAAAAGCATAAATTCTAATTAAACATAATAATTAATGTATATAATAAAACAAAAATCATAAAAAAGAAGAAGAAATTAATTATTATTAGTATTCTGTTTCTATTTTGTGTATATATATAAGCAGGATGATGACAGGCTACGATTATCTCCTGATAGATTTTAATCAGATTTTTCACCTACTTCATCCTTTTAACATTAAATTTTATGAGATCTAGTTATTACAAAGTAAGAAAATACATCTTAAAAATAATTGTAGGCCATGCAGACTTGCCACATTTTAATTTATTCCGAAACCTTTATTTCAAGTGAGAAATGAAGGCGGGGCTAAAAATCCTCCGGAATAAATTTAAATGTTGGCAACTATGGGCAGGTTACATATAACATTTTCAGCCACAAGTTATATAAAGAAGTAGTGAATTAACATTTTCGCGACCGCTGACGTAGATTCACGTCATTTGAAAATCTGTAATTCCGCCAGTAGGCGTTTCTTTCGCAACTTGTATGTATTTATTCCTTAAGAATGTATCCAATATTCATTTTTGTACAATCAATATACTATGGATACAAATATTTTGAATAGAAAGAACAAAATTATAATGTATGCCCATTTGTAGTATAAATGTGAATACAAAAAAGTTCTGAAATACTGTAACTTGGGAGAATAACGCCCTGGCGGACCTTACTGTCAAAAAGACAAAAGCATGCGGTCGCGAAAGTGTTAATCTATATATTAATAGGCAAGCATAAAATTTGTAGTCCCTTTTTAACATATTAACTATGGGAGTAGAGGGTTGAAAATGGTATCATTCGAAAGGTATGGTTAGCCGGAAGGTGCGAATACAAGTATTATTTTCTTACGATGTCAAGAAGGTATTTAAAAATACTTTTATTTTTTATGCATTTTTCCCCATTTTTCCCTTTCATACACGTATTCCTTTACATTAAAAAATACCTAAAAGTGGAAAGTTGTTAAATCTGGCAATTTCATAAAACTCAAATAAAACCATAGACACAGTAATTTGTATAGCATCCTTATACGCAAGCGAAGTGATGACGTCACTGGCCGTCCGTGGAACCACAAAAAAGATTTCCTAAGGATTTGATTTATGAGAAATCATTTTTTTTATTTTCTAATTTATTTATGACCTAATTTCTTTCTTTTTTGTTTTATGATTTATGTCAGCTGTAATTTAAAGAGATATTAGCCGTACGATAAATTTCATGTTTGTGTATTAATATGTAAATAATATATATTATTTAATTTTTGAAACTTCAAATGCACTTTTGGCAACAAAAAGTGACTTTATTTATTTATTTAAATATTTGGTTCTTTTATCGTTTGAAATTGACTATTTTTTTTTTTTTTTTTTTTTTTTTAAGTGCATTTATTGCTAGCTTTTGCGGGTATAAGAAGCAAGTAGAAGATACGGAAAAACTTTTGATTTCCGGTTTTCGATGAAATTACACGTTTTGAGATTTCCTTGCATTTCAATTAACTGAAATTGACTACTGATTTTTATTTTTAAAAAAGTGGATTTATTATTCTTTCCTTTGTATATATAAGTAGAAAATATAAGATTCAGAAAAACTTTAGCTTTTCGGTTTTCGATAAAAATACACGTTTTGAAATTTCCCGAACTCAATTCGACCATTTTTGCAAAATATCTTTCTTTTTGGGTTCAAACTCTGTACTTTATGAACCAATCGAATTAATTTAACAGAATTTGATATTTGGTTTGACCTTTGTTTGACATGGTACCGATTAGATTTTGGGCTGTATTACCCAACAAGGGGGGGGCGTTTTCACGTTGCGATTTTCTCTCATTTCAGGAAAGACTAACATCTACAGAGAGAAATAGTTATATTAAGTAAAACTCTGTTGATTCAGTTAGAGTGCATATCGGCAAACAATTGCCGCTGCTGTGTTGCAATTTAATTATAACTTTGCTTTGCCTTGCTTTGCAAAAAAATGGTCGAGTTTCGACCACTGGGCGATACTAGTAAAATTAATTATGCATATTTTGACCTTACATGCCTAAATTATTTTCTTATATATTTTAGAAAACAGCGCTTCATAAAATCTTGAAATATACATGCCTGCTTAATGTTATATAAAATGTTTTGTACAATGTTAAATACCTTTTATATTATGTTTATAATTTAAAATTATAATAAACATTTTGTTTAATGTCATATAAAATGTTACATATAATTTCAAATTTTTTTTTTTTTTTTTTTTTTTTTTGGTGTGTGTGTGTGTGTGTGTGTGTGTGTGTGTGCAAAAATTATATTAGTAGAGTTTCGTACAAATACTTCGTAAAAAAAAATAATAATAATAATATAAATAAATAAATAATAATAATAATAAAATTTGCTTAGTATGGCAGTACCCAACTCTGCTACATTTTATTTTATTTTATTTTATTTTTAAACCGGGGTTGTAGTTTTCCCTACTGAAGTTTGTTTGAGCCTTTCAAATCGGGCTTATGCTGAAGAAAAGCTGAAATCATTCAGTGCTACAGAACATAAAGTCACCGCCCTTTTTTTAAGGATGTTTTCAGAAATAGGAAATTTCCGCCTTTTTTTGTTACCACTCTTTTTATATAATAATCTCTATTCTATTTAATCAGATACTTTACTATAAAAATAAGATAAATATTGCTACATAAAAATAGTGGCAGTAAAAAAGACGGAAATATCTCATTTCTGAAAGTTTCCTGAAAAAGGGCGGAGTCTTCGATCTTTGTTTTATGAAATTGTTACTTCCTCAAAATTACAGTTATCGCGTTATCGGTTAATATCGCAATTCATCGGATCATCTCCTTATATTATTAAAATCTGTGCGCATCTGTCTGTCTGTCTGTCTTTCTGTCTGTCTGTCTGTCTGTGAGAAATGCCTTGTCATAGCTAAAGCTCCGGCGCTAATGGTCGCAGCGCTTCGAAACCGGTGTCGACAGACGCAGAATTTCTTCATCTCGACATCGCGATAATTCGCTAAGCGATGCGACCCTAATTAGCGGAGATATTAATTAAAACGTCGACCCATATCTACCGAAAAATGACCCAGAATTCATGATTAAATGCTTAAAAAGCGACATTTTTACGGAAAAAGTGGAAAATAAATTAGAAATATCAGTCGTATCGTTACAAATAAGATATCAAATGAAAGGTCCGATTTTTCTGAATCCGACGGTTTAAATAGCTTATCTATAGGGCAATTAGATTTTTTAAAATTAACTAAAGTATGAAAAAAAAGGTGGCAACAAATCACAACAGTTCTATTAATTTCGCAATAGACGTATTTCGGTTACCATGGCGCCGGGCGAAAGAATAAATAGATTTTACTTCCAGCTTTACTGATTTTGTACTGGAAATAAAAATTGCAAATTTCAAAATGCTTCAATTTTCTTCAAAATTAATTCAAACTTTCTACAAACTTTTAACATCACAAGACGAAGTTCCAGTTCAAATATCATCGGGTTTCGAGAATAAATAAAAAATGTACAATTTAATTGCAAATTAAATGTTATTATAATACGCGTATGTCAAATTCTAACTATGATTAAATTATTTTTAGTACATCATTCGAAAGTTATTTTAAGATACTTTTATATTATCGAAAGCGGGATTCAAGATTTCGCTTCATTTACATGTTTTGAGGTCTCCTGAATCGGTTTTCTTTGTATCTGAGCTACTAATTAAAATAATTCCATAAGTAATACATCATAAGATAGCTTTGTTGGTTTGAAATCGAACAGTAGATTACAGAAATTTCTACCGCCAGATGGCGCTGTAATATTTTAAAATTTCAATATTTCAATTTCTAATTATGATTAAATTGTTTTTAATGTATCATTCGAAAGATATATTAAAGTTCTTTTATATTATCGAAAGTTTTAACCATATTTGCACGTTTTGAGGTGTCCTGATTAGGTTTTCTTTTGCATCTCAGCTAATTCAGTTAGACCGTTCAAAATTGGTATATGTAGGTTAATTAGGAAGGGCTGAAAGGTTGGGGAAGATATAGGCGTGCACCGCGCGCACGGGACAGCGCTGCCGAAGGCAGTCGGGACCCGGTCCGACTTTTTAACCGATGAGAAATGATTTTTTTTTTCATTTTCTTTTCTTAAGAATAAAAATTTGATTTGAGAAGGAATATGTGCGCATAGCGCGCGTATACCTTCACACGTGCGTGCGCAGCGCGCATGGGTCTGCGCTGCCGAAGGCAGTGGGGACCCGGTGTGAGTTTTTACCCGATCAGAATTTTTTTTTTTTAGGGGGGAGGGGGCACGGAGGGTCAGGGAAGGAATACGCGCATGCAGCGCGCACGGGGCAGCGCTGCCGAAGGCAGTGGGGACCCGGGCCGACTTTTTGCCCAATCAGAAATGCTTTTTTTTTTTTTTTTTTTTTTAATTTCTTTTCTTAACACTAAAAGTTACTGTTAGTGATTCATTTGAAAATACTGACCCGCTAGCGGGCGAAGCTCGCTAGTCTAATGTTATAGTAACCAATATCGGCTGATACTGGAGTATGTTTTAACGTCTGGCATACAATGCAAAACAATTCACAATATTCATAATGTTGCTAAAATTGGTTTCTGTTTTCGATTTTCGAAAAATAAAATAAAATAAAAAATATATATATATATATATATATATTTTTTTTATTCATGATTACAGGTGAAACATTAGTCAATGTCCGACAATAATAGAAAAGATTGGTAAAACTATCGCGTATTCATCGATAGCTGGTTGATGGCTATACTGGTAGATATTCGGCCAATATTTCTGTACTACTGATGACTTTATGTATGTATCTTATTTTCTCTTTTTGCTTTTTCATGATGCCAGACTTGGTTGTAATGCTTTAAAAGACAATTCGATGTATGTATTTTCAAGTATAATGAATCATTTCCCACGTATTCATACATAAGTTTCCAACATTTTCATCTTTTTCGGAGCATTTTTCAGCCCCGCCTTTATTTTATACAGTTTTTTTTTTTTTTTTTTTTTTTTTTTTTTTTTTTTTAAGAATAATTTATGAAATAAAGGCAGGGCTAAAAATTCGCTGGAATAAATTAAAATGTTGGCAACTATGATATAATAAACTTGTAAAATAATTTGTACTTTAATGTGACTAAACATTGTAATATACCAGAAATGTTTTTCTTTCATTAACTTATTATTTCTAAAATATGTATACATTTGGTGTCTTTAAATAAATTTATAAAACAAGAAAAATTATTTCTGCAGCGAAACCTTTAGATTTCATACTTACACGCTCTCTGTTGATAAGAAACTTAACTGTTCGACATATTTTGAAAAGCATCAAGATATTATATAAAGGATGAATATTTATTTCTTCTACATTAAGCCTTTGCTTGCCTTAATGCTTTAAAGGGCTTGAAATGTAGATGTTCTCTGCTGGCTTGAAAACTCTAAATGCTCGATAAATCTATTAAAAAACAAGTAGAACTTTTGAAGATTTTTTTTTTTTTTAAGTGAGGGGGAAAAAAATAAATAAATAAAATATTAATAATAATTCCTGGCTGTATCTGTAATAATTTAAATGTTCTGACTTTTCCAGAAAAAAGAGCATACTTTCTGTTCTAGCGACATGTATGTACATTTACTAAATTCTATAACGGACATGTATATTTACGGAGTTTTTATGTAGCTGCACCAGCGGCGACTCGTGAACAGAAAATAGGTGAAGAGCTGAAAAAATAACATTTAAGTAATTTTAATGCATAATTTTTATTAAGCATATTTTTAACTAAAAATACTCGTTTTATTTAAATATAAATTTGTACTCTATAAATTAATACAGTTTAAAACATTAAGTGAAGCGTCTCTTCACCTATTTTCGGTCCACGAGCCACCGCCGATCTGCACTCTGTCTATCTTCTTCTTCCAACTGTAGTAATTCACACTAGTCGATAACAGAAATTTATATATAATTTACCAGATATATTGTAATTGTTTATTTATTTGTATCATGATACAATTTTATGTATTCATTTATATCTTGAGTATAATACAGAGTTGCCAACATTTTAATTTATTTCGGAATATTTTTAGCATATTTCATACCGCTTTTGTTTAAAGAGTAATTTTTTTTTTTTTTTTTTTTTTTTTTTAATCGTAGTTGCACATTGGAGAAAAATATTCTATAATTAAAGTAGTGCGAACTAAAGGCGGGGCTAAAAATGTTCTGGAATAAATTAAAATGTTGGCAACTATGATAATATACACTATTGATATAGAAGTTATTATAATTTAAAATTGGGTGGAGCTTTATCTTGAAATTGCGTAAACCATAGCCTCCTAATCCTAAACTAGATGCCTGTCGCGTGGCTCGAAAACTTGGCAACAGTTCAAGCGGCAGACAGCGCCACCTGGTACAGATTGCGCGACTTTTTTATTCGACAGTTACCAAAAATTTTGAAAAGTGAGGTTTGATACACATAAAAGGCGAATAGAATTGAAGAAAATTCGATTATATATATCATATATGACTTCTTAAAATTATTGGTGACAGTTGGATAAAAACATCGCGCAATCTGTACTAGGTGGCTCTGTCTACCGCTTGAACTGTTGCCAAGTTTCTGAGCCACGTGACAGGTATCTAGTTTAGGAAGCTATGGCTAAACATACCCATTTAAAGTATTAATATAAATGTACTTAAATAAGAAGTTTATTCCGGTGTGAATGGTAGATTTCGTTTTTGTTAAAAAAAAATACAGAACTTTCAAGCTTGTTAAAGAAAGCAGTCAATTTGAACCAGAGATAGGAAATTAAGTAACACTGGCAAAGGGTTAACCCTTTCCGGCACAGTGTTGCAGGACCTGTAACACCTAATTTTAATTTCCAAGTGCAAAAATTCATCCCAAAAATTTTTTATAGTATTTTCCTTCTATAATATAGAGGTAAAACTTCATTTATCTTTGGTCTTCTAATATCGTTCTTGAATTCCGGTGGAAGTTGATTTTAAATGAATTACTGTGTGCCGGAAAGGGTTAAATAATGTTTGCTGTTTTTTTTTTTTTTTTTTTTTTTTTAACATATTATTATAGATGAATTAGCTTTTAATTAAGTTTATGATACATATCTATAGATATTGGTTAAGTGAAAACTATCCCTTGCCCCCCCCTTCCCCCAAAAAATAAAAAAGAAAAGAAAAGAAAAGACATAATAACATAAGACATATTAGACACAAATAATAATGGCTTATGGCATTTAAGGGCAAAGAACCGGTAAGACTGAAAATCGTTATTGATAATAACGAATTATCGAGCATATACAACACTTCACCTATCTGGGATGTGACATCACCTTTGACTACGTTAACGATTCCCCAAAAAAATCTACCCAAATTTCAACACATTTGTGGCACTCTCATAAGAAGAATAAAGAGAAACACAGCTGAAGTTTTATAAGGTTATGGCAGTGCCCAGTTTGCTGTATGGTTCAGAGACACGGATACTGAGTGCCCAAGCAGTATTGCGAGATCTGACGAACTTTTTATTCAATAGTCACCAATAATTTTGTTTCGTAACGCTTGCTTAATTACTTCGAAAATTAATAGTCTATTATGTATATCAAATATCACTTTTAAAATTATTGGTGATTACTGAATAAAAAATCCGCCAGATCTGGCAACACTGTGCCCGAGATAGAGGCAGAATCCAGGCAACAGAGATGCGATACCTACGATCGCTAAAGGGCTGCACAATTATAGGCAAAATCAGAAATGAAAAGAATTAAAATTTTTATCCTCTTAGACAAGATCAACGAATACCGCACTAATAGGAAAAAGCATGTCCAACGTATGACACGTGGAAGACTACCGAGAGCTGCCTTCTACTACATTCCGAAGAGCAAGCGAGACCATGGCAGACCCAGAAAACTGTGATAGACCAAGAAGCCGGAACAGGTTCCCAGTCTAATCCTTGAAGAAGATGACGATGATAAATAATAATTTTAATTCAGTTTAATTTGCGTAAACACTTACACTTTACATTTAACATTATTTTAAAATTTACGAAATTGACTCTGCAACAGTCAATGTGAAATAAAATTAACATGAAAGCAAGGGAAAATTATATTCTTAATTTTGTCTTATATCCTTAAAAGAAGAATTTAAATAGCTATATATTTTAAAGAGCATGTAGGCAGAGCCTTATTAAGGGGGAAGCACGCATTATCTCCGCTCTCACCGGAATATTTTTACAATTATTTTTTACTTCATGTCATAGAAATTCCACGCTTTGACGAGGAAATATTTTTTATAAAAAAATGAACGGTATCAAACAATCCAATTTACTCACCGTTATTAGACACCAGAATTCTTTTAAAATAATTTTTAATGAGAATTTTCTGTTTATTATAGCAGGAAAGTATTTGTTAAAAAATAACGGTGTATGTATAAATAATGTGTGCTTCCCCCTTAATCAGGCTCTGCATGTAGGAAGTACAGGATGTATCACAGATTTATTACAAAAAAACTTTTTACGTATTTTTTTATTTTTTTATTTTAATTTACTAATAAATATTAAAAAAAAAAATGTTTTTCATGAAGATAATTTTTCATAACTCAAATATCAAAGAAACCAATATTTACAGGCCAATACATTTTGATCAGTTTCAATATATAAATATAGCTTTCAAAAGGTCAAATTTCCGATGCATTTCATATAGATAGGAAAGTCTTTCCTTGCAGCCTGATAAATTATCTAAATGCACGGATTTCAGCAAACAAGAATAATGCATTGCGAAGATATCCATCTCTTGCTCCAGCTCTGCTGCCGCTCCATTTAAACTGAGCACAAGCCCGTACATCACTTCCCATACAGTTTGATCTCTTATTTTCCCAATGCATGAAATTTAAACGCGCAATTTAGCGAGCTAATTCCCAACCCGGAAGCGCACGTAGCATGGACTCCCAGACGGCTATCGACTCCATTTCTCAAAGCAAACATCCCCTCCCATCCATAACGTCACAAACTCTGGTTTTAAGAGTTAAAACCACTAATGGCACCTTTGCTTTACGACCCCGGAGCCTGAAATGGCACCATCGATAATTTTCGCTCCCACCATTACGCAGGCCAAGAATCCCTGTTCAGAGGATTACTACGCTCATAATCCACAGCTTCTAATCACCTCGAAAGTCATCTTTTCCAATGGTAAAAGGAAAAGAGGAATGGAGGCAGCTAAAGTCGTAATCAACGATATGGCTCTGGAGTTGTTAATGGCCCGATGCTTGCCCCACAGCGGTAATCCTTTACTGAAGATATCATGGATCTGTTCTTGCTTCTTTTGAGTGGTATAAATGTCATTAGGTGCGTGAACGGAGATAAATATTTAACCAGTAACATTTTACACTATTTTCTTTTAAAGGTCTCTAGAGAATGATATCGTAAATCAAGGGATTTCGATTATTATCGTGTATCTGCCATAACCATAACAAATAGTCAACATTTTATAGTGGGCTGGGGCTTATTTTGTATAAATATTATTGCTTTATCAACATCAACTGGGATTATGTTCCCATAACGATCACGTACAAACATTTTTTTGAGCTTTTCAATCTTATAATCATAGGTATCTAATTAGGTGCATGGAAAAGGAACGGGAGTACGAAGTATACTTTAAAACGTAATCGAAAATAATCACATTTTTTTTAATTTTAATTAATAAAATTTCATTTGCAAATTATCTTTATTTGAAACTTCTTTTTTTAACTTATTAGTACTAAAAACATAGAAAAATCAAAAAATAAAATAAATTTTAACGACTTGTCAAAAGTGTATTTTTTTATTTTAATTAATTTATTTATTGAAATTGGAATAATTGTTAATTCTTTCATTTGCAAATATATATATATATTTACATTTATTTAATTTGCATAAAACAATAAATTTTATATTTAGCCATAAATATATCTGAAAAGTTTCAAAATACTCCTTGAAAACCTAAGTGTATATAACAGTGTAAATGAATATTGAAGAACACAGCAATCAAGATGTGTTGAGTTAAATTCAACGGCCATTGATGCCATTGATGTCATCATAACTTTCAATAAATATAATACCAAAATTTTGAGGAAACTTTTATAAAAAAAAAAAAAAAAAATGGTTAAAATACAGTTTATAAACATTAAAAAATAAAATAAAAACTTTTTTGAAACCATTAATTCACATTAATTACCCAAAAATGAAACTGATTCGACCACTTTATACGAATAAAGTAAATCATTCTTTCATTCATCAGCAAGATCCAGGTATAGGACTCACTCGCTTAGTCAATAGGTCACTAGAAAGAATCAACAGGGATGGTGCAAACTACAACCATAATCCTCGATATCGAGGGTTATGATACCACCATCTGTCAATAGCAAAAGAGAAAAAAAATGTGTTTATTTCGATGGAAAAATGTATATGCAGATTATAATGGAATCATACTCACTTAGAAATACTGAGAGTTTTAGACAAGGAGAAAAGATATCTGAAATGTTATTATTACAATTAGCATTATAATGGAATCATATTCATTTGGAAATACTGAGAGTTTTAGATACGGAGAAAATAAATCTGAAATGTTCTGATTTCAATTAGCATCATTATAGGACTGGAAGGGTTAAGTGAAACAAGAAAGTATAAAAAATGGGTTTATGGATAACGGAAAAGTACCAGGAAACTGGCAAATGTAATTAAGAGCAAAAAACATTGAATTTTGAAAGAAATATTCTGTGGAAGAAGTTTTTTAAACTTCTAAAGCTATCACTGTTCCTTGTTGGATTTGGTTTCCTGGAGTTAACTAGAACAAAAAGAGCTTCAAACAGATAGATATAACAACTATGGTACAAATTGAAATTAAAAACTGTATAAACCGATGTTACATTTACCTCTTTTTTGATTATACTTATCCCACTTCACCCTATCCTGATTCTTCCTTTAAATGATATATAATACATGCACATTGTACTGAAAAAAGAATTTAGACCAAAAAAAAAAAAAAAAAAAAAAAAAGGTTTTACCCAAATTTTTACTTTACTCCAATTAATGATAATGCTAATTAAAAATAAATACTACTAAATGGCCTTGAAACTTGAAACCCTCTATCTTTTTTTTTATTTTTTTTACGTGCTTAAATTCAGCTCATTCTATTGACGATAACTTTTTGAATTTTCACAATATTTGATTGACGTTTTGACGTCCGTAACTCAATACATTTTGTTAATAGATTATGGTATGGGATTATAAACACGTGTGTGTATAATATAGAGGGTGTTCTTAAATACATAGGCCACACTTTTAGGGTAGATAAAACACACATAAAGAAGCATTTTTGTAAAAAAAAAAAAAAAAAAAAAAAAAAAAAAAAAATCAACTAGAAAATAAAGGAAAAATAGACAAGAAAAAGAAATTAAAAAATTAAAGCAGCGGAAGAGAGGTCTCGGGGCTTACTTATTTTTTTATTTTTTCCGATCTCATATTGCTATACAAAAAATGCTTCTTTATATATATTTTACCTAACGTTAATGTTTGGTCCATGTGTATCGGGGAGGCCACCCCTTATATAATATCAGATTCTGAGGGATATTTTATTAAATTCCCTAAAAATTGTTGCCTTAAATCAATATTTAAAATATAAATTGTATTAAGAAGAATTTTGTTTTAATCGATGTAAGTTGTAACTGTCTTTTTCTATCCTCAGAACTGTAGATTGGAGATTATACAACTATTAGGATGGTAACTTTTACGGTCATTACACAAAAAATTTTTCGATGGAAAGAGTTAAGCAGGCTTAATAGTTGCCGCTCCGTTCCGCTGTACGCAAGAACAGAGCTAGAATATAAGGAGTGATAACTTCATATTCAGATCAATTCTATTCAATTTCTTATCCAATAGATAGTTATCACTCCTTATATTCTAGCTCAGTGCTTGCGGACAGCGGAACAGAACGGCCACTATAAAGGTGCCTTTAGGAATCCATCAAAAATGTGTAATGCACGACTACTGTTAATAAATCAAGATTTCTACAAACTTTTCGCAACTGTTTTAATATTTAGAAAGAATTTTTTCTTCATATTTAATTATTATTATTTTTTTTTTTTAGAAAATCTTCTTTTCTAACTTTTTCTTTCCGAAATGTGTTAAAAATGTATGATATATATATATATATATATATTAATTCGTAACATGTGTGGTACATACATATGACTGAACAAAAGTTCCTGTTTAATCTGGAGGAATACAACGGGATTATTAAAATAAACTTTTCAGAGAAATATTTTTTATTTTTCAATTTCAGTGTAATTTATATGCTGCTAACGGTATATTTTCTATTTCCAAATAACCACTAGTACGATCAACATCTTGAGCATATATAAAATTTTATTATTCACATGAAAATATCACAATTTATTATGACGCATTGTACATTAATTTTACGATGGATTTAAATTTATTTCCTCGAGAATGGTATCCTGAGTTTTTCAAGCCGTACAAGAATCTGAGAAAATTAAAATGATATTATAAATCTCAGTTAGAAGCCATAAACGTTTATCAAAAGAAATTATCATTTTCTGAGCCAGATGGCTTCAAAAACGGAACTCGAGTAACAGGTGGCACTCAGCAACAGCAAGAACCTACCTCGGTCTGATACACTTTAACTTACTAAAAGATGAATTCTATGTAACCATAGAAAAATCTAACAGGTGGTATTCTCACATTTACGGAAATCTTTAGCCAAACGGAGTAAAATAGAGATCAACTGATAGCCAGCGATGATGAAAACTGATGAAATTGACCCTGGCCTATTTTGAGACAGGTGTATTGTAAAGAGAAAAAAAAGTTTGATGTATGTGTGGGATTTGTTTGTTTAGATATTTATGTATAAACTTTTACAATAACATGTTGGGTTTTTTCCTTCATTTACGAAATTTCATAAAAAAAAAAAAAAAAAAAAAAAAAAAAAAAAGTATTAGATTCGTGAACGTTTTTGACTTCCGATTTTCCACAGGTTTACACGTTTTGAGATGTCCTGAATATGATTTGCCAATTTTTGAAAAATCCCTGTATTTGTCTGTTTCTCTCTCTCTGTGTGTGTGCTACTAACATTTTGTGGGCGCCGTATCTCATTAAATAATGAATGGATTTCTACAAAACCTTATACTGGATTGAACCTTGTGACTTAAATTGGTGCTGATTAAGATTTTGAGATGCATCTTTCACGAGCTGAAGATGCTATGCCATGATTACTCCCATTTACGGGAAGACAATATCTTAGCTTCTATCGTGTGTAAGTGCATTAAAAGTGTCTGAAAAAGCCGGTAAGAAAATTTAATCTGATTCAATTTGAGTTCATATCGTCCGACATGTGGCGCTGCTGTGCTATGGTTTTCTAGCTAATACTATATCTCAGCTTCTATATGCGTACAAAACTTAATACGTAAGATGATCATTATGAGAAACTATGCTGATTTAATTTGGATGCATATCGACCAACAGAAGACGCTACTATTTCTCATTTTAAATTTTTTAAATGGCTATATGCCTACATGTATTAATTAAATTTGCACAAAAATGCATCTATACAGTCTTTATTTACAAGACGCCATATTCATTAACTTTTTGTGCAGTTTAATTTATAGATTGGGCTTTTATATATATTGATTGATAAATTTTACATTTCCACAAAGAAATGTAGCACTTTTAAATTAAAATGAATTAGAAACACTGCTAAACGAAAAGCTCCTTACGAAGAATATTTTCAATGTAGAATTTTTATTAAAAACATTAAAAAAAAAAAAAAAAAACTTTTAGAAAGTTTTAGTCATTTTTATTTAATGTTACATTTTAAATTCACTTGATTTCAGTCACATTAAGGGCCCTCTTCACTCACCGCCACCAGAAGCCGAAGCTAATGTTATTCCATGGGAAATTTTTCTTTACAAATAATTTATTAACTAATGCATATTTTTAAATTCTGTTTTCACATTCTGAAAATTCCCAGCTGTTAAATTGACGCACCTTTTCTAAAAAATTATTCTTTTAAATTTTTTATGTTTTATTTTGAAGCTGCAAAATACGAATTTTTAATATGTGAATTTTTTTCATCTTGTAAATTAAAAAAAAAAAAAAAAAAAAAAAAAAAAAAAAAATACATTTTTAAAAAAGATACGTCAATTTAACAGTTGGGAGTTTTCTGAATGTGAAAACAGAATTTAAAAATATGTATTAGTTGATAAGTTATTTGTAAAGAAAATTTCCCGATAGAATAACATTGGCTCGGCCTTCCGGCGACGGTGAGTGAAGAGGGCCGTTAACTTTCCGAAATATGTTATCTAATTAAAAAAATAAATAAATAAAAACTTTTCAATATAATACATGTTACTAACTCATATAAAATATATTGGTGTTTCAAATATACATATAGATTACAGTATTCCATATAAATTGAAGAATTTACAGCTGTTTTAATTTTTTTTTCTTTCTTATTATTTTAATAAACAATTTCGTTGTGATAGTATATATATGTATATGAATGTATGTATAGTAACAGATAACCCGAAGACGAAAAATTCCTATGCACATCAAATTTTCACTTTGAACTTGAAGCATTTTCTTAATATATTTAACAGTTTTTGAGCTTTAAAGAACGAAACGAAGAACTAACAACATCCAATTCACATTACTTAAGTGCATTGTTTATATTGAAATATACTGAAAATGCTTCTTTAAGTTTTTGTAATAAATCCGTATCTATACAAGTAATATTTTAATAATAATGTTATTGTAAGCAATATGAACAGTATATTTATATTTAATAGTAAAATATTGAGAGATTTTTGCTAAAGTGAAAAAAAGCACATATAGTAAAACAAAGAAAATTTTTGAATTTTCTTCCGCTACTAATAATTGTACTGACAATAAGGTAATATTTAAAACTTTTTTTTTTCCCTTTTATCAGAATTGTGTGCACTTGATTTTATTTTTTTGGGAAAAAAAAGCTTGATAAATATGTGGGTGTTTTTCCAAAAACATAATATTTTCCAACCATGAATTCCTTAAAAACGATAATGTACAGGGTGGTCCGAAGAACATGATAGAAAGTAAGCGATCATTGTGGAAAAAAGACAACATGCAAGAACATGAAACATATTTTATTGAATAAAGATATGAATGACATTTAATATACAAGATGCTTAAAATGTCTACCGTCCCCGACTATAGTGTTATAAAGCCGGTTCCGAAACTCTGTCATAATGCGCTGAAGTGTGTCGTAATCAAGTGCATCAATCTCACTTGTGATAGCGAATTTTAGATCCTTCAGTGAATCAGGGCTATTCCTGTAGATTCTAACCTTGATGTAGCCTCATAAGAATAAGTCTCACGGATTTGGGTCCGGACTGTATGGGGTTCACTCTATCCCGTGCCCCGTGAATTTCTCTGCATCCAATGTAATCAAACGCACAGCAAACGTCGTTTCAAGCCACGTAAAGACGTCAGAAGTTTTTTGGGGACGAGCCCCATCTGACTTGAACCAGCACCGGCGTGTACTGTTGAGATGGCCCGCATCAGGGCCAAAGTGACGCTCCAGCAACTCTCGATACTTCACTTCTGTGACCACACCATCAATAAATATCGGACCAATTATCTGCTTCGACGAGATGGCACACCACACCATAACCCTTTGTGGATGCAGTGAAGAGATGGCGCTGAGATGAGGATTTTCCGTACCTCAGTGGCCCCAGTTTTGTTTGATCACGAAACCATTCAACTGAAAATGGGTCTCATCACTGAACCAATCTTGTATTCACTGATGGAATCATTTTTAAGTTCCTCGATTATGTGGTTTGCAAAATCTCTTCGCTGCATAGTATCCCCCCTCCCTTTAGCGGATGTCATATATGGATCTTGTATGGACACAATCCTACTGCTTTCATTAGCCTTTGTAATGAAGTTTTGGATATGCTTAATTGTTGGGCCGCCTGCCGAGTGGAAGTGGTTGGCTGATCCTCAAAGTATGCACGTGCAGGCTCCCTGATGTCGCCAGTAACAACTGCTGATTTTCGTCCCGACGCCTTTCTTTTTGCATACTAAACACTCCCTGTAGATTCATATCTGTCCATGAACCTGTAAACAATGAAAATCAGTGGAAAATTAGGACCATTACATCAGTCATCTGATGGCTTAAAAATCACTGCGAATTTAGAGTGCTATAACTTACTGAGCGATTATCTCTTCACTAAGCGTCCTTTTCTTTTTGAACTCTGAACGACATGCCCGTCGAACGGGGACATTACATCGGTTATTCTCATAAAATTTTCTTACGATATATAATCGATCTTAAAAGGTTTGTGATTCTATATTGCTTATTTTATATTTCCGGTAATTAAGCATTCAACTGAAATATCACTATATGTGCTATTATAATATGGTAGAATTATATTTGCATCAATACATTTGAAATCAGAAATTTAAAATACTTTCTATTATGTTTTTCCGACCACCCTGTATAATAAACCTATATTAATATATATACTTACTTTTTGTAAGCACTTGACAAGAGTAAAATAAAGGAACTCACTTTAACTATGCTAACTATGCAAAGGAAAGTACCAACAAAGTAATATTTTTATGTAACAGGATTATGAAATTTTTCTTACATGAAGCCTGCTACTCAGGTTTAGAGGCAAATTTAGATTTTTAAGACGATTGATATTTTTACATCACTTAATTACATTCAATAACATCCATTATTTTTGAAAAAGTCTTTTAAATAAACTATAAATTTGTACTGAAGAACAACAAAGAAAAATGTTACATGTCTCAACCTTAGTTTTAAACCTGAAAACTATTATAAGAACACTAGCGCAACCAGATTTTTAAAGCACTTTTTAAATCGAACAAAATGGTTGGAATAAACATACCATGAGAAAAATCTCCCCGCCAAGAGAGCGATTTGAAAATTGCAGGACAAACTTTAAAACGATGATAAGTTAAATGATTAAATGAATTCAAAAAATAGTATTTTACATCTGTATATACAGTTGCTACTACTAATTCAGTTTGTGAAATGTTGATGTGAAATTTTTAAAAATTCCGGAAAAAAAAAAAAAAAAAGATAGGCCAGGAGAGTGACATTCCAGTCATTTAAATTTTTTAAAGGAAATAGTAAATGAATAATACTTTTTTACATACATAAAAATACAAAAAATGAAAAAAAAAAAAATATGAAAAGCCATTCTTGGACAATTTTTTTCGGACATGATGTTGTTCGTTTTCTAGAAAAACATCCATGTATACCTCCTTGGATATTAAAATAATTTTTAAAGTTTGATATCATTATACGCTAACTGAAATATGGATGGAAATTTGAGGAAAATTAATATTATACTGAGTTTCTTTTATACGTTTTTTTTTTTTTTTTTTTTTTTTGATATATTTAGATTTTTGTTGCATTTAGGTTGTATCATACTTGCGTGATCAAGATCTAAATACATAATATCATATTGAAATGAATTTAATGTGTTTTTCACATAACTTAATTATCTACTAACCTTTTATTTTAATTTATTTTTTTTAGAAAACACAATCTGAAAATATTTTTCAGCTCCATGTTTTCTGTATTTCTAAGTTAAGAGTAATTCAATCTATTAGTTTAAGACTAAAGGAAAAAAAATAATAATAAGGGAGGGGGGGGCATTGAATAATTTCAATATATATATATATATATATATATATATATATATATATATTTTTTTTTTTTTTTGGGGGGGGGGGATCTAGTTATTTATGGTACTATCTTCCATACAAAACATACAAAATAATAAAACATAGATTTAGTCTTAAAATTTTAATAGTTTCACTAAGGTCAACAGTATCTGTATAATTTCATATGTGCCAAAATGTTAGATAGTCTAACCTATTTCCGAATATCTTATGTCCAATCTGAATTCTAATTTGAAATTTTGTTTAAGGGGTTACATGGATTTTGAAGGCTAAAAATAAAAGCATATTTTCTCTATTTTGAAATATAATAAATAAAATTTTTATTCAAAAATTTGAACATATAAAATAGTAAACTTTTAAACAATATATTATTAAATTTTCATTAAAAATTTTGGAAAATTCATACAGTGGGCAGAGATGCCAGATGAATACTACAACATTATTTTTTAACACCACTAAATTTTTAGAGCATCAGTCTACTGATTCAACTACATCTGATTTAGTTTTTGTATGAAGAGCTTGCTTTGGTGTAAAATTAGTGAGGTTAAAAATTAAAGTTGTAGTATTCATCTAGCAACTCTGTCGGTGGGTTCTGGTTTTCGGAAGTCGGTGGATCCTGGTTTTACTTTCAGAAAAGTGGTGGACAATATTTCTCAAAAACTAATGCAATAATCTTATAGAAATTTTGAACACTTCTTCATAACAGAATTGACTAGTGCTTGAATGACGGATTAAAAAAAAAAAAAAAAAAAAAAAAAAAAAAAAAGTTGACTATTGCTTGAATGAAGAATTAAAAAATAAAATAAAATAAAATAAAAAATGAAATTGGAATTTTTTGCAGAGTTGCATGCAAAAACAGTACATTTTACCTACTACTACATGTAGCTACATGTAGCCTTGTAAAATTAGTTGTAATCAAAACACAGAAAAATCCTTCATTCAAGCACTAACCAATTCTATTTTGAAGAAATATGTGAAATTTTAATAAGATCAATGCATAGTCTTTGAGAAATCGTGTCCACCACTTTTTTGAAGAGACACCGGAAATCAGGATCACCAGTTTAATTTCCCAAAATTTTTAATGAAAATTTTATAAAATATTTTTTATATGTTGCTCTTTTATATGCTCAAAATTTTGAATAAAGTTTTTATTATTACCATGCTTTTATTAACTTATGTTCTTCTTTGTTTCTTTGTCCGGTAAAATCTTGCAATCGAATTTTAACTAACTTCCCTACTAGCTAGACATTTGAAACATTTACAATAGCTCATAATCCCATGACAACACAATACTTCGAAGTCCGATTTTCGAATTTTTGATTAGTTTTCTTAAAATTGATTAAAATATGAAAATAATAACATACTAATAGCGTTAAAATAGCCATTGAAATATTAGCTATTATTTAATTGTTGAAAAAAAAATGTTCATTTTCTTTCGACATAAAAATAAAATAAATACATTTAATTAAATGTGAACATTAAAAAATTATGAAAAGTTAAATTATGCATCTCACAAAAACTGACGTCATTATCAATTTAAAAATTCTATGCACATTGGTAAGAACTCTATGATTCATCAGAAAATTTAAAACATGGTATTTAAAAAGTATATATATATATATATTAAATCTTATAATTATTTATTATATATAAAACAAATAAGGTTTTTTTTTTTTTTTTTTTTTTTTTTACGAAATTTAAATTAATTAATTTTAACATTCATTTTATTTGTAAATACTGGCAATCGAATTTGTCTGAATGTAAAAACTTTTGAATATTAAAGATTTCGAATTAAGAGATATTGGCAAATTTCGATTTTTATAATTTTTATTTTGAAATAATAACACAGGTTTACAAAAATAATATGTTATCAAAATTTAATTTGGTAACTTTAGCTGATACATATGTTTTTTGGTGCGGTGAAACAAAAAATGAATCTAGTTTTTCCCTATCACATATGGATTTTTGACAATACAGGATGTCAACTGACATAATTTCTCCTTTTTCGGTAGTTCTGGTATTTTCCATGATTAATTATTATTAATCATAGAAATATGCAGTTACCATATAATTATATTGGTGGAAAAATCACAAGAGAAATTGTGTTGGTAGACACCCTCCATTGGCAAAAATCTATATATGATAGAAAAGTTTCGATTTCAGCGCACTAAGAAATTTAAAAATCACTCAAGATTATCAAATCAAAATTTTAAATGTAGACCTGTGTAGCTGATAATGTGTGACACTTGATTTACTTTTATGTCTTGTAAAATATATAGTGTTTAGTTTTTTCTTGAATTATTAAAAATTACAGTGGCAGTACATTAAAAACTGGCTTTAAATTTAAATTAATTATGGTATTATAATTCATTTTAGTATATACAAAAAATGAACTAACACCGCGCATGAGCATAGGGGTTTCCTTTTTTTTTTTTTTTTTTTTTTTTGAAATATTGATTTTGTAAACTGTATTCTATTGCTTAATATTTATTGTAATAACATATTTCATGTTCATGCCTATTCATGTTCATTTCTATGCATACATATTTGATGTTCATTAAATATGTATGCATAGTAGATTCTTTTTAATTCAAATTTCACTATGAATGGTGAGTTATTTTATATATTTTAATATTTCAATCACGCGAAACATATTGAATACGATTTTTAAGATGGTCAAGTCTGAGACCATTTTTCCAATATTTCGATTGATTGAAATTCAAATTAATGAAAGCCAAATGTATATAATGTGTAAACTATTTTATATAATATGTATTATATAGATACGTATAATTATAATGCATTAACTGTAAGTTTTATTTGCAAGTACATTCTAAATTCTTTCTATAAGTATATGTTTACCGTATTGCGTGCAAGCCTGTCGTATGACCTTTTGTAAAAATGCACCACAGAACTAGCATTTATTAATAGTAAATAAAAAAGTTTGAAAAAACACCATGAAATGCAGGAACTCACAACAATTGTTTTGGATCGAAAGAAAACACGGCCCTTCGTCAGGCGAACAAAGTAGATACAACTGCTGCTGTAAACAAATAGGCAACGCACGTACCCGATTTCAGTGAAGAACAGAAAAAAATAAAACTGAATGCCAATATAAATACTGGCGTAACAAAAAAAAAAAAAAAAAAAAAAAATCTTATAAAAAAAAAAAAAAAAAAAAAAAAAAAAAAAAAAACAAATATTGACGTTATGTAAGTAATTTCGAAGCATTAGACGAAAACGGAGTGGAAGAAACATCATGAACAAAAATTTTCGAATTTTTAAATATTTATAAAGCTTCATGATATCCAAATGGGGAGAACAGATATGAGAAGAAATGATGATAGCTTTAGAAAAATTAAAACAAAGACCATGAGCCCAACAGCGGTAAGCAATAGACGATTAGGAAATCTCTTCATTACGAATACTCCGACGGCGCTCACTAATTCTATATTTCAAACTTCTCCTAGTTTGACCAATATAACCTAAGTTCCACGAAGAACAATGGATTAAATAAACGCATGATCGTTTTTCGGTAGGAATAGGATCTTCAAGAGAAGATAATTTAATTTTGTTACCGGTTTTGTAAATGACTTTAAATCGAAACTTGACTTCATTTTAGAAATTTTCAAAGAAAATGATGAATGTAAAAAAGTAAAACACATACTCTTTAAGTGCTCCCCTCAACAAAAAATGTCTGCTCTCTATATTTATGTTTTTCATGTCTTACACACTTGTTCTGATTCTTCGAGCCTTTCGTAAGAAATTAGTTATTTAAAATCTCTTGCTCTTTCTAGAGGCTATAAGCTATAATCCTTCTATTATGGATAAAGCTCTATATAAATTCAAAAATCCTAAACGTTCTGTTTCCAAATTGAATGACCGCGATCTGATTCCAGTAGTTCTACCTTTTTATTCATCACTTTCTTTTAAAAATTCTAAAATTCTTTCACAGTTTGGATTTAAAGTCATTTACAAATCCGTCAACAAAATCAAAACATCATCCTTAGATCCTATTTCCACAGAAAACAAATTCTGTGTTTATCTAAATCCCTTGTTCTTCGCATAGTTAAGTTATACTGGTCAAACTAGGAGGCGTTTGAAATATAGAATAAATGAGCACCGTCAGAATGTTTGTAATGAAGAGATTTCTAAATCTTCTATTGCTTCTCACTGCTGGGCTCATGGCCATCGTTTTGTTTTTTTCTAAAACTAACATAATTTAATCTCCTGCCTCCCCTTCCCATTTGGATATCCATGAAACTTTTTATATATTTAAAAATTGGAAAATTATTGTTAATGATATTTCTTCCACTCAAATCTTGTCTGTTGTTTGGAAATTACTCACATAACTTAAATTTTGCTTTAGTTCTTTCTTTCATTTTTTTTTTTTTTTTGATTTTATTTCTTTTTATTTTTTCTTTTTCGCTTTTATAATTCTGGTTACACAAGTATTTATACTGACATTCAGTTTTATTTGTTTTTGCTCTTTACTAAAATTGGTTTTGTGCGTTGCCGCTTTGTTTGCAGCACTCATGCCTACTTTGTTCGCCTGAAGAAGAGTCGTGCCTTTTTCCGACCCGAAACAATTGTGGAACAATTTTATGGTGTATTTTCAAAGTTTTGTACTCATTATGACCCATTGTATATTTAGTATGTAATATTTATGAATTTACGTTCAATCCATATTAACATGAGAGCTTCAATTTAAAAAATAAATAAATAAATAAATAAATAAATTTCAAATTTTTTATCAACACCAAATGAAGCATGACATTCTAAAACTTAACAGAAGTTCATAAATCTCTAGTTTATATTGTAGCAAAATACACCGAAATACTGGTGTTGAATGATGATGGTTAAAAACGTTCTAAATAATACCTTAAATTGTAAGTAAATACCATAAACTGTAAGTATATACAGATTGGTTAAAATTAAATTGATGGTACTCCGAAGTCAATGACTCCAGTTTTAATAGTAGGATCCGAATAAAACTTCGACTATACGTGTTTTTTACGTAATACGGTCGAAGTTTTTATTAAAAAAAGAAATTATTAAAAATTTCATCAATAGGCAGCACTTTTTAGTTTAAAGCAGATGCAAACTAGTGTTAGCAACTTTAGAAATTAGTCCCTACGTATAGAGACTTTTAGATTTTTTTTTTTTTTTTTTTTTTTCAGGATTTTTGGACGGATTTTGAATTTGTAGTGACATTTTAGGGTAATTACTAAGAGTTTTTACAGGATTTTGCATGGATTTTGTTACTTTTTTCCACTTTTTCAGGATTTTTCATTTAAGTAGGGACTTTTACTGTCAATATAGGGGCATTTTATGCAATCAATAGTGACATGGCAAAATTTGAGTTGGCAACCACTGATCCTAACGGCTTTTACTATAAAAGTGACGAATGCGTGTTACGTGTTGTCGAGTGAGCCTTTTTTCTGTTCTGGAATGATTCTTCTAACGACATACTATTCATTCTCTGAAAGTCGTAAACAACCAAATATGATTCTATTCTCGCAATAGAATTGTCATTGTTTGTTTACAACTCGAATCGGAGAATAAATAGTAAAATATTTCGTAGTAAAATTTATTTGCATATATTTTAGCAAATATATTTGCTAAAATATATTTGTAAATACATTTAGCAAATATATTTGCAAATATATAAATATATCTAGCAAATATTTTTACTAAAATATATTTGCATATATTTTAGTAAAATTTATTTGCATATATCACAAAGCGCCATCTATCGGTGAAATTTAAGATTGATTTCTTTTTCGATGTAACCTCAACTCCATGATCTATATAACACATACTTGAAATTTTATACGGATATCATGATTAGAACCAAAACTAACAGTTTCTGAATACCTCAGTTTAATTTTAATAAGCTTGAACCATAAAACATGCAAACAAGTTTTTGCTGTTTACAGTGTTTTCTTAATATACATATGTATGTATATTCTTCAAATCTGAGTTATTTATTTGAAATTTTTATTCTATGTGTGAGAACTATAAAGGAATAAAACAGAAGCATATGATATACAGGTAACAATCTGTTTATTAATCATACAGAAATGTACAGACATTTTTTTTTTTTCTATACAGTTTTACAACAACAGCGATATTCCATATGATGCACGAATGCATTAAATTATATACACATTGTTTGAAAACATTTATACATTTTGTTTCAAGTGACTCTCCAAAACAACATAATTCAAAATTTTTCCATACTCTGGAAATATGACTTTTTACAAATATGGCACATAAAATTCAATCTGAAATGCTACGCATATAGAAAAATAGTTGATACTTCCATAATTTTGCAAACAATTCATGACTAGATTTTAAAACAAATGTATTTTATAAATGTACCAGCAGATCTTTTGCATCACAATAAGTTCAAAAAATACTAAATTAATTCATAAGAACATTAATGAAAATTACAGACATTATTGCACATTCAAATTTTCAAAATACACTTAGACTTCATTTAAAATAATTCAAAATTATTGATACATTTTTTTAACACTGACTGATTTTATCATTCAAACTGTTGGACATTCTTCTTCTTCTTTTTTTCTTTTTTTAAAGAGAGGGAGGAGGGGTAAAAATATGCAACTTAAATGAAAGCGTGCTAAAGAGGAGAATATTATCCATAAATTTTTATTTATGAAGTGAACAGAAATTTATAGTCCATTCTTTTTTTTTTTTTTTTTTTAACGTAGTAATATGAAATAGATAGAATAAATGATAAAAAGGATGAAACATTATATTTAAATTTTTGAATGAAGCCTACAAATTCTTTTAACATATCCAAAATGATGTTTAATAAATGTTTTCAAATCAATGAAAAGCAAAAATAAATAAATAAAAATAAATAAATAAATAAAAATATTTTTTTTTTTATGCAACGACAGAACTTTGTTATGCATGTTAGCAGACTAAGTAAAATCTCCTCTCCCCCCTTTAATAAGTCTTCGATAAATATGATAAACAGAAAGGGTGAAAACGTAATCACAGGGGTTTTTTTAATATTGCAATCATAGTGTTAATATAAATAATATTTTATATTTTATGTATTGTATATATTATTTACTTGCTGTCATTTTTCATACAAAATGAAAGAAATATTATTTGCTTTAGTTTTTTAATCATATCTACCTAAAATATTTCAACAACTTGTATATTACAAGAAATTTAATTAAAATATTTTTAAGAGGATTTCTTCATAACATAATAATTAATGAGAACGTGAAAAAAAAATTATATATTGCATCTTCATATGAACATTTATTTTTTTAATTTACAATCCTTAATTTTAATTAAGTACAATTTCATTTTCATGCCGAATTTAAACAATAAAGTTAGCCATTTCTTTTAATTAAATGTAAAACTTTGACAAACTTTCAACTAACTGTTCATTAAAAAAAAAAAATAGGAAAACTGTTTAAATTTTGAAAATCCTTATCGTTTTTATTGTAATGTAATTACTTTATCATGTTTTGCATAAGACAAAATTCTTAATTAAAATCTATTTTAAGATATCAAATATTGTTAGAAACGTTCTGAAAAAAAACCATTCTTCGCACTAATTAAAATACAAATGATACAAAATAAATTAATCTTAATCACCCACTCGTAATCATTACCAACTATGCTTCGTAATTTTTATGAATGCTTGTAATTGAAAGCAACCATCTCAAGCATAAATTAAACAATAAAAAACAATTAATTTCACAATTAAAGAATATTTTTCAAACTTAATAAATACTATATCATACACAATAAAAACTCATCTACATCTCCTGTTGGAAAACAGAACGCACTTATATAAATTAGAAGACAAATACAGAAAAAAAATCTAAGAACACATGTAACAAATTACTCTTAAATCCTCTAAAACACAATTAAGTGTAATTACTCACATTTTAAAATGCATACAGATGTTCATTTTATAATTATTACACTCATTTCCACACAATTAGCGGAACGATTCGCGAAATTATTTCGTACGAAGTAAAATTAATTAAAGTGTTTAATTACAGTTTTTTGTGAAATAATGAAGGTTCTTAGAATTGTATTAAATTTTTAATTTACTTCTCTCTTCATGGAATTGAATTGGTGAACAAATTTTAATGTTCAAAAGAGGGTGGAAAATTAATTCTTACGAGAAACATTCTAATATTTGTTGTCATATAAAATTGATATTTGTTTCTAATATTTGTCTTCCATTTCTTTTAAATCTTCTTAATAGTATTAATAAGAATACAATTAAAAAAATACCTCAAGAAAAACATATGGATGTTACGAACTTTATAAAGCTATCATAATGTGTTTATACATGTTTCATGAAATAAATAATACGAGTATGATAAGAAATGTTATCATTTAGGAAAATCAAGGAAAAATGATGCAATACATTTACAAAATTATTATCTGAAAAATTTATTAGGAATCCGTAAAATTAAAGAAATTATATTCAGTTATAAAAAAAAAAAAAAAATAATAATCCATTATTAATATTACTCAAGTATTAGGAAAATGTATTAAGCATTATAAAATAAACTATGAATACGAAAATGGCATATTGCTTGAATAAAAATTAACACAAACTTTAAAATAAATTAACCAGTTTTTGACGTAATATATTTTAAATTATTCTTTTTCTTACCATAATAATAATTAAAAAAAAAAAAAAAAAATGAATTTTCTTATAATAACTAATTTTTAGAGTAGGTTTATATTTTTAAATATATTTTTCTTTCCATAAAATAAAATAAAATAAAACGAAAAATGATGATAAATAGCTAACTATTGAACTAAATTTCCTTATATTATTAGTATTTGTAGTAGATTTGTTATTTCAAATTACATTTCGCCCCCACCCCCCTTTTTCATGAAAAAATAACCTTTAAACCAATAAAGGATTATGTTTAGCTAATTATTGAATTGTATTGTTTTGGCTATTAACGTAAATTTAAAACAAAATAATGCTATTTTATATATTTTTTATTCAATTTAAAATATATTATTTGCAATAAAATATTGTAAAATTTTTAATGATTGAATATTTTCTTTTCTATTATCATCAACATTTTGGAAAAAGAAGAATAACATTTGAGACCATATAAATTTTCAATATCTTTACATTATTTTCCTAAATGCAACACAAAATTAAATATTATTCTTTTTATACGTAATGAAAAAGAGAAAATTAAAAAACAAACAAACTTAAGAGTAGTTCGCTTTCTTTGCATACAGTAGCATTTTTATGATTTGTATGAAATTCAAATAACTGGTTTATCTGTAATATGATTTTATGAATAAAATGCTTCATTATTTTTATTATTATTACTTTTTTATTTCACTGTTTCTTAGATTTATTTTTAATTATTGGCTCAGTTCTAATGAATGCTAAATTCGATTTTACTTTCTTTTCTTTTTTCTTTTTCTTTTTCTTTTTTTTTTTTTTTTTTTTATGTAATTATAAGAAATGTTATAGCTGTAGATATTTCTTTTTCAAAAATAAAAAAAGAATGAATAAAAGAATGAAAAATAAATTAAAAATAAAAATAAAACTTGGTGGTATATTACTTGTCTGTGTTTAATACAGCAGGGGAAAATAATTTGAATATAAGGGAATAAAAGATTATTCAGAAAACTTCAAAGACGACATAACTTTTGATTTTATTATATATTAGATTCAACTTAAATAAATAAATATAAATGAAAATTATTCCGGATAATACTGCCATTTTTTCGATCCAATGTATAATGTAAAGAATAAATATTGAGCAGTCTACAAACTATAACTGCTCCGAAAAATTATCGTCAAGGGCTATTTGGTACAAACTAATAGATATTAAATTTAATTTTTGTTTACGTGAAAAATAAAATTTATAATTTTTCGTGAGATGATCATTTAGAAACATTAGTTAACAAAGGATAAAATTCATCAATATATTGTTTATAAGCAATTTTTTTTCCTGCCATAATAAGAAAAAGAACAATTTACAGTTTTTAAACAAGATTTACATAATCACCTGAAGTTATATCCTCTCGATGTAGTTAACAGAAAACCTCCAGATTTTGTATTTTCAAACAAGCTACCAAAGAGCCCTTGTAACATACGCACTCTTAAAATATTTACAATCTCATATAACACTACCTAGATCTCCTTTTAAGCGAAGCTAAAAACATTTATAAAACATTTCCACGACTCACGGCAGTTAATGACTGTCCATGTGCCGTATTCTTGAGTTGCTACCGACCATCATACGGCGAATCACCACTACCATAACCACTGGAACCATCGTCACGAACAACTGTCTCCGTTACCTGTTGAGCTTGTCTTTTGAGCTGAGCGAGACCAGAGCATGTAAATGGTAACGAAGCAAAGAGCGCACGCTCCTCGTAGTCGTATTCACACAAAATTTTGTTATCGTATAAGTAGAAGCGGTCACCAACACAGAACCTGCAAAGAAATTTAAATACTGGATTAATTCGCGAAAAAAAAAAAAAAAAAAATTGATTGATACTTAATACAAGTGCGTCTAATTTAAGTTGGTGTGTTGTAAACGTTTAATTATTGCTAAGTAATAACCAAAATATATGAATAAAATTTATTTTGTATACTAATAATCCTTGTGCACATATAGTAAATTGCAGCTATTAATGCTGATTTGTTTGGTTTCAGGACGCCATAGATTAGAGCAACTCACATCCAGCTAATTCTACAAAGATTATCTTCTAAAAGCTGAGATGGAAGCTGAGTAGGTTTTATGTCGCACAAAAACAGATAGCAAGCTGTATGCGCGTTTTGGGAAGGAACTGGGGTGGTCTGAGGGTGGTCATCACAATTTTGATCCTCCGTGGAGGCGATGGTTCCTCCGTTTCGGTAACCCCCAAAGGATTCAATTTTACAGAAGAAGAAGGACATTGCAACAATAACGAATTTTACGTGTACCAACCACCTTTAATGTACACGACGATCATTGACCTGTTCGCGGATCGAACCAGAAATCCTCCGATTAAGAGTTTAACACACTGCCAACTGGATCACCACGGTCTCCGGTCTTCGAATGGTTAAGAAACGCTTGGAAAAGATCGTATTTGTGGATGATGACTGTAAAAAAAAATTCAGAAGAATAATGCGAAGACAAGTTAAACTTATTTATTTATTGTTTATTTATTTATTTATTTTTTTTTTTTTAGTATTACCCCATCGACAAAATATTCCCTCATAACGTTATAATTAATTTGCTTAAATACGTATTTTATCGCTTGAATATATGCTACAATAACTGGTTTGACATTAATTAAAACTTTTTATTATAAAAATTTGACATAAACTAGTTATTAAAATACTTTACGGATGAGAAGTGATTTGTTCAACACATTTTTACTTTGTTTATTGTTATCATTATATTTTGTTTTTGACACTGCATAAAATTAAAATAGTTTGCATTATAAGTAGCAGTACATTTTCTTGACAGTCATTATTCGAGCATTATTTTATTTTTACCTAAAAACTGTGATCAATTCATGCCGCTTAAATTATCTAATTTCGAGAAGGAGCTAATAAACCTGACAAACAATTTTCGAATTACTTTAGATTTGTACATAAGTGCATCTAAAGAGAGAGTAACAAAAGTTTTAACAATATATGAATCGAGATATTGTCCAAAAATGCCACATTTATCGCATCCAAATACTTGTCAGTATGTTCAAAACAGACAACTGACCCTTCTCTAATACGGTAGTGTTGTTGTTGTCACTTATATCATTCGGAAACAGCGAGCCTAATAGTGAAACTACACGAATTTTAAGGCAAAAGGAAACGCTTTCCATCTTAGAAGAGCACCACAAGTGGTGGAAGTATGACTTGAACTCGACAAACTGGCGATAGATGGCAGCGCCGGCAAACAAGAGCTCGAATTTTGATCTAGATTAAAGCCAAGTAATCCCTTGATCCAGTAATCCGAATGATAAAAATTTGATGGTAAAATGGTATAATTTGCTTGGCCATCACGACAGATTAAGCATTCACCAGAAGCCATTATCGTACAGCCTTTATCCGGTTAGAGTATCGAAACCGCCCTCTTCTAACAACAAACTCGGTCACTGGGACTAAAAGAATTCTACTGACCATATAATTCTTGACTGACTAGGTCTATGGCTTTGTAATGAATGCTACTGCTTATTATTCATACTTTATTATTTCAAAAGAAAAACTGAAGAAAATGCTTCATATTAATTAAGTGAAATAAAGCATTATAAAGTTACAGGTATTGATTGAAAAGAGAAAAAAAAAAAAGCTAAATTTTTTTCGATATTTTCCCTTGTAAAGTATTTTTATTTATTTTATTTTATTTTAAGATGATTTCGTGCGTGTTGCAACTTTGTTTTTTGAAAAAGTACTAGAAAGAGATAGCTGCAAAGGAAGGAAAAAAAAAAAAAAAACCTGATGCAATAATATGCATATGTAATGATTAAAAAGAAAAAAAATTCGTTATTACTAAAATAATCAAAACTATTAGGAAATGTACAAAAAAAAAGAAAAGATGTTTTTGTGATTGCATGTCAGTAAAAAATTTTAAATAATAATAATAATAGTAACAATAATAATAGTTTATATCTACTAAATAAAAACTATGTTACTCTTGCCATTATTTTTTCTTTTCAATGTCAGAAAGGAAAATTATAAGCCTACACTCAAAACGAATAATCTGTTCAATTACCTGTGATTGCACTGCTGACAAGCAAAACATTCTAAGTGATAAACGTTGCCCCTTGCTCTCATTACCATCTCGAATGCAGGAATGGTTTTGTTACATGCAGAGCACATGCCTGTTGTGCCAAATAACCTACAAAGGAAAAAAAAAACTTAACAATCAGGATCAATTTTATTATTTAATTAAAATGGTTTATACAAATCAGCTTCAAAATCAGTATAAAAAATTATAAAACTAATTGCATGATATAAAAAATAATCTGAAAGAAGCATGAAAATTATAATGATATAATAAATAATAAATAACTATTAAACTGATTTCATTAGGAACTAAATATGGTAATTAAATAAATAATAAATCAGAATTTATAAAAATAGTTATGATAATAATATTATATATAGATAATTTCTGAAAGTATTATGTACTAATTTTAGAAAACTCGATTACAAAATTTCACGTCCATTCTTTTATTAACATATTAATACCACGTATCAAAGATCAAAGATTTGTTTATTTTAAATAATCATTTTAAATACAATTTGTTATTAAATAATGCATGATTGTAATCGTCAATGTAGGTGAAACGAGCTACATTCAAATACACAATATCTAGTTTCTAAAACAAACTAATAAAGTGAATTAACAAAATGATGAAATATCTAATTTAAAACTAATTAAAAGATTTATTTATGTAAATGAAAAAAAATGTATTTTCCGAATCAGAAAAAGCTAATTAATTAAAGATAAGAATAACTGAAATTTAAATTATATATCATCAGTAAAAATAAATTAATCATATTAACTTAAAGAAAGTTATATTACAAAATTAGAGCATTAGATCGTATAATGTAATTAGATAAATAAAACAATCATTTCATTAAACGAATTTTGTCTGTAATTAAAATTAGAAAATATCAAGGATTTCTCAATGTATTATTATGAAAATTTTTTATAGGTTTCAATTCTAATATTTAAAATACTGCTAAAATAAGTAATAAAATGCTTTTCAGAAGAATAACCTAAAGTATATATTAAAACTGGGGGGAAAATTAAAAACAAGTTAAATAATTTGTAATTTTGATTGTGAAATGTTTTTTGTATTTCAAATTGTATAAGTAATACAAATTCAGATTCAAATTTTATATTTAATGCGTTTTTCAAGAACATGGTTATTTTAATAGTTATTTTGTTAATCAACTGAATGAAGAAAAATAAATCATTGACTATCCAGATAATATTACACTTAATATGTACAAAAAATTTAATATCAAAATTGGTCTTAGCTTACAATAAATCGTAGTACAGAATACAGTAACTAACAACCTCCCCCTCCCCCCCCCCAAAAAAAAAAAAATAATAATAATAATAATAATAATAATAAAATAAATAAATAAATAAAAATAAATAAATGAATAAATAAATAAAATAATAACATAATAACATACATAATGACGATATTTTTAAACAATATAATATATTTCTTGCAAGTATGCTTTTAACATAAAAATGACGATTTTTAAGCTGATGCTTATAAAAGCATTCTCCATATTTTTTGTTCTAGACGATCTTTATTAAAAGGTTTTTTAATATCAATAACTAGTACACTGGTGTTCAAAATTTAAGCAATAATCTGTTTTCACGTTTTCTTCTTTTGCGCATAATTTCTAAACAAATAAACATATGAATACAAAATTTAGATGGCATGTTCGTTATCATACCATTAATCGAATTTTATATAATTTTAGCATGTGTAATAATTTTTAAACTAATAATTATCCTTCTTTTTTTTTTTTTTTTTTTTTTTTAAGTATGCTTTGGAAAAAAGGAAAAATTTCAACAATTTTAGAAAAGAAAACTTAATGAAAAGTGGTGTTAAGGATGCTACAGATAGATACAGACGCACATGCCTCGAAATGTTACTCTAAATCTCAATTTTTCTTTCTGTATTAACTTTTCTTTTTCTTTTATAATAGACTTTTTAAAAATATATATTATTAAATACATTATTAATAATTTGAATACTATGAGCACCACCAGAATAATAAAAATGTCGATAAATAGTTTTATAGTGAACATCTCATCCCATTTTCATGTTTGTATGTATATTTTTTAAGAAGTTATTCACATGCGAAAAAAAGAAGAAGAAATAAGAAACAGAAAAGTGATCCGGTTTTAACCAAACACATGGATGGATGTGCACCTTCACCTATCTCTAATGCATCCTTATGACCATTTTTCACAAAGTTTTCTTTTATAAAATTGTTGAAATTTTTAATTTTTTCCAAAGCTTATTTTTCAGAAAAAAAAAAAGAATATTTATTAGCTTAAAAATTATTACTTATGTTAAAGTTATATAAAATTCGGTTAATGGTATGATAACGAACATGCCATCTAAATTTTATGTTCATATGTTTATTTGTTTAAAAATTATGCGCAAAAGAAGAAAACAAGAAAACAGGTTGTTACTTTAATTTTGAACACCAGTGTATAATTAACATAAAAAACTTTGACAGTTCACGGAAAAAGTTTGTCTATAGGTTTGTCCATATGCATGTGTTTTTTTAATAGTAAGCATTTTTCATTGAACGACATTTTTAATATATTGCTTTATGCATTTCAAACGCATATGCACGTAAAAATAAACATGTCCTGTTCAAAATAGTAGTATACTATGATTTGAGTCAATAATTTATTATAGGTTTACCAGTTTTTATTACAATTTGTGAATTCATACATTGAACTTAATATTTATGTATTTATTTCTCCTAGTTATTTTACCTGCATTTTCTATTAATTATTCCATAAGTTTTAATGCCATTTTATCATTAGATTCCTTAAAAAAAATAATTTTATTTTAAAATAATAAATAAATTAGCCAATTTACATCTTTCTTTAAATTATCAATTTCAGCCATAACAATTATATGAGCAATACTTTGAGTTTTAACTTCATGTAAGTCAAATAAATTTTTGCTTCTTTTGTCTACATTTTGGCGCTTTGTTATTAAAAGCGAGTTTTTATGAAAATCTATCACTAAAACAGAAAAAACTCCCTATTTTCTCCTATTACTGCAAATTTCCCTGAAAACATCACAGCTATTTTGGAGGATTTTTTCACAGTTATGATTTCATTATTTCACATTTTCTCCCCATATCTAATATTTTTTCAATATAATCTTCAATTGTTCATATACTGATTTTTAAAATTCTTAATATTTGTTATCATGTTTTGCTTCCTGGTGTTTGATTATTATAATGTTGTATACACAGTCGAACCTCGTTAACGTGAATTACTTTTAACATGATTTTTTTCCACAATCCCCGTCAAAATGAAGATTAGTTTAGTTATGTGATGGTTAGTTACTGATAACATGAACAATTTTTTTTATCCCCCTTGTGAATCACGTTAACGAGGTTCGACTGTATATAACATTGCCAAAATTAAAATACTTAATATCACGATATTTTGCATATCCATAAAAATACTTCAGTGCATAAGAATGATAATAATAACTAATTATCATACCTGAGGTAGTCTCTCTTGCAGAGTATTAGATTAGCTTTAGTAAAAAGTGTTGAGCCAACTTCACCAAGTCTACAATCACAGCATGCACATTTTAGGCAATCTTCATGCCAAAATTGGTCGAGTGCTTTTAGCAAGTAACGTTCCCTAATAGGTTTTTGGCATGCAGCACAATTGGCATTACCACAGTTAGGCAGAGTACCAGTAGTTCCGACTGTTGCAATGTTAGCTACAGGCCTGGGCGTTTCTGACTTCATTTCCATTAGAAGACTGTAAAGGGAAAAAAAAGTTATTAGTGTTTTAAACAAAAAGAAATGCATAACTGACATTAAAAATGGGTAAGAAAATTTCATTTTAGCCTCTAAAATGCAATGCATGTGTTGTAATAATGTTATGTTCATTCGCTTACCAGAAGGTTCTATATCTCTAGAGTAATATTCATAATACATTGAATAAACGAAGTATAATAAGTGAGCAGTGTTTTCAAACAAATATTTACACTTTTAATAAAAAAAAAAAAAAAAAAAAAAAAAATAGAAATAATAATTTAATAAACAACATCAATTAAAAAAATTATAAATAATAAAATGTCTCTTTTTTTTTTTCCTTTCTAAAAATATGGAAACCAATTTCTAAAAGATGGTTGATCCTAACAAATACTTTTAGATTTATATTTCAATTTCTTAATTAAAATTTTAGAACTAAATTAGTCGGAAATATATACCAGATCGTATTAACAATAGACAAAAAGAATTCTTTTTTTTTTTTTTTTTTTTTTTTTTTTTTTTTTTTTTTAATGAATCCACTTTTAGATTCGTGCATTCGAATGTAATAAATATATTTTAGAATTCAGGAACGCCTATGAATAGCAATAGTTTGAAAGAATATTACTAATAAAATATTTCATAAAAATCCTATTTTATAGATCATTATTTCTTATAGTTTGAGACGTTTACTTTCAGCACATGAAGTTGACTTGTGGGACTTAATATTAAAATATTAAAGACATGTTTATTTATTCCCACACACAAATTAACCTAAATAAACTAAAAAAAAAAAAAAAAAATCTGAAATTTTTTTTTATAATTTAATTTTAATCTTTTACATAGATTAAATGCAAAATCATATTTCTTTTAGAGCAGCCTTTATTTCCAAAGCAAATATGAATGTACAAACCAAACGTGACTATATTACAAAAATTCTTTTTTTTTACCTTTTCGTCATTACGTTATTATTTAATCCGATAATGCATTTTTAAAGCTAAACATCATAATGCTCTAAACACATTAATTCACTTCGCTTTTTTTTTTTTTCAATGCTATCACACATATCCCATTTCTTAATTCGCAAATAACCAAGCTTTTCTCCATAACAAAACAATGCGCGGACGAAAGTGAATGAATAAAAACGCATTATTATCCAACAATGACCAACGAGTTTCATTCTAAGCAATGGCAACAGTAAAAAATTTAAAACATGGCGACTATGAGAGAAATGAAATATACTCCGTAACGCAATTGGGATGAAAGTCTTAGAAAATTAACAGAAAGTCACGCACTTGCTCGTGAGAATAGAAAGTGCGTGGAATAAAGAAAAGCAGATGAAAAAAAGCACGAAAGACAGAATAGTAATTGCTACTCTCAAAACAACTGAATTGCCGCTACCGTGACAAGCATTATGAAATGCGTATTATTTTTTCAAACATTTTTCGTTACTTTTTCCAGGTGTTTGCTAAGCTTTAAAGAAAATTTCCACACGGAATTACGATTTTTCAACTGAAGAAAATCCACTAACGTGAGAGCCTTTTATGTTCTTTTAGTGTTTAGCTTAATAAGCTGTCCGCAAATACATTTAAAAAGGCAGGGGAACAAGATAAAAATAAAATAGAAATCTTATAAAATATGCTACCATTCAGAGAAAGTCAAAATGAAAATAGCCTTGTATTTTATTATGTAAAAATCTTGAAACTGCATTTTAGAGTGAGTTTGTTTTCATTTTGTCATGATCGATTTTAATAACATAAGTGTTTTGTTGGTAATATCTAAAAGAAATTTAAATTAATATTTTTTAAAATGCATATTAAGACATTAAATATATTTTAAATCTAACTCAAAATAAAAATTGTGGATATAAATAAAAGTTAAAAGGCTTTCCATGTTCAAAAAAGGCAATTATAATTTGGTTCGATCTTTGCTAATGTAAAGGGATTAAAAATAAATCACTTGAAAGTTATTTAAAATTTTGAAAGTTATTCAGAACATTGAAATTAGAACATTGAAAGTTATTCAAAAAGGTTTTACAAAATTAAAAAATAAGTTAATTTAATGGTTTTTTGTGAAAACAATTTAAGATGTTATCTACAATGCAATATAATTCCTATTTTTCGCATGTAGCACTCGAATATTTCAAACTTTGTATATGATTATTAAAAGACTAAAACAGACATTTTGTTTACGTCTGATTTAGTTGGAATTTGTAGCTAAAAAACTAAACAAATGTATATTTTTCATTAAAATAAAACAAACTTATCAGCTTTTTAAAAATATCAAAAATTTAAAAGAACAATTATTATTATTATTATTATTATTATTATTATTATTATTTTATCTGACAATTTAATATGAAATCTCTATAAATAAGGATATTGTTATTTTAGTACAAAACTTTTATTTCTAAAAAAAAAAAAAGAAACTGGTTAAAAGCAATTTTCTGAAGATATGGTGAACCAGACAATAACGAACTATTTAGTGAAATTTCTTAACCTTACTTTCTTAAACATTGTCATTGGCAGCCCTTTTGGACATTCTTTTGTAAGTACTAATAATATATAAGGATTAATAACAGAGAATCCTTTGTTTGTTGTCTTTTCTACGATTTATGTTATTAATAATAACACTTTCGAAATGAGACTTTGCTAGTAACTGACCACTTGCATCTGGCAAATGACCATTTCAATTTTCCAGTTTAAAAAATTGCTTAAAAGAAAAGCTATTGGTAAAAAAAAAAAAAAAGTATTTCAATTACATTTCAATGTAAACATATAAAATATTAACGTACTATTAATCAACACTAATCGACCTGCTAATCAACACTATCTTCAAAGTAAACTAACTCCTCCTTCGATGATTTTGACCCAAAATGACTACACCTGTTTCTTAAATCACTTAAAACATGGAATCTAAAAACAATATTAAAGTGGAACGCTAGAAATCTTCGCAAGCTCACAAATACACTACAAAAACTTAAGTGAGATGTTCACAAATTTAGTAATTATAGTAATTTAGTAATACAGGGTCAATTACTGAAACAAACAAATAAAAAATAAATAAATAAACAGAAATTCAGTAGTTGACTAGGTTATGAATTTACTAGCATTGATAACATTTTAGATACCTAGTACTTGACCACCTCTTAATTAGAATAAAAATAGATTGTTTATTAAATAAATATATATCAGGAGCAAACATTCAAACCGTGTTTTCTCCTTCGGACACAATTTTCAGACAGCACAAAAAAATAATAAATTAAAAAACAACTAAACTTAAAACCTTATTATCGTTTTTTTAGATGTATTACTAAATACCAGGAAAACATCTAGACATATCTAGAAAGGTATATAGACATACTATTTTTATGTTAAGTTCAAAGAAAAATTACTAACTCATTTTTTTTAATTTTTGGAGAAAACAAGGTTTGAATGTTTGCTCCTTACATATACAGTCGGTAACAAAAGTCTCCGAACTCTAGCAAAAATTCCTATGTAAAAAAGTACACTTAATACAGTTTTGTTAAATAAATCCTTGTCGAATCCTGATCTAAGTCAGTCTAAAAACAGGATTCGACAAGGATTTATTTAACTAAACTGTATTAAGTGTACTTTTTTTGCATAGGAATTTTAGCTAGTGTTCGGAGACTTTTGTTACCGACTGTGTGTATATATATATACATATATATATAATAAATATAAATGACCTACATATATCTAAAAGCAAACTTTTGGAATCGAACTGCTTTAAAATTATTAAATATTTCATAGAAGTTGGCTAATAATAACAACTATTTATTTTAAGCTTTCTGAATAACTTTGTAATTGTACAATGTTAACATCGAATCGAAGAATCTATTATAGTTGGAAATTGTAACAAAGCATATTTCAGTATGTATTTTACCAATCACATTAAGAATTTTCGCTCATTAATTCTTGTTTTGTATATTTTTGTGCTGAACCCTTTTCCCCTTCACCCTTCAGTTATTGTGTCCTCGCTTCGAAGAGGCAATGATTAAGTCCTAACTTCAAAAATTCTTTCCGGAATTTTTTTTAGTAAAATTTTACGTTTAAAACATAAGAGAATAAATAATTTATTTATTTTCTTTTAATTTTGTTACTAAATTCTGCGGGCAATCTACTAGAATGATCTTTCACCGTAAAGGCTTATGATCAATTACTGGAATGCGGTCAATTATTGACAAATCACCCTATTATAAACCAATTTAGTTGAAAGTTGTAAAATTAAAAATTTATTATTATTATTATTTTTATTATTAAAAAAATAAAGAAAAGAAAGAAAGAAAAAATAGCTTTAATGTCTAGAAAAGATTGTGTAACTTTCTATTTACATTGTTAATTGCAAACTTTTATGTACTCAAGCAGTATTTTATGTATATCTCACACCTTAATGTTAGTTCCTCTGTGGCATGTCCAACCTCCCTCATACCCACCCACCCATCCCCACCGCCAACAACCCTTTCTCCCATTAATAATCTAAAGTTTCCTCTGGTTAGAAAATTGATTTGTAAATATGATTTGCCAATAATTTTTTAACCTATTTAAAATAAATTTTCACGTTAATACAATATATGAATCATACTTATTATTCATTTTTAATTATTCAACTATTAGACAGTTTCAATTTATCCATATGAAAAATAATTAAAACTTATTTTCCTAATTAAAATAAATTCAACGGCTTTTAAATTCAAATAATTGGTTAATCAAGATTTTATTGGTCTATGACAGTTTAAAAAAATATATAGATATATGAATTTTCATAAAAATTTGGATTTTTAAAACACGTTTTTAAAAGTAAAATAAATTAATAACCGTAAGCAGCTAAATGCACTAATTTACAATTTTAAATTTATTTGTGGAAGTTTTATACTATGTTTTTTAATACGTAAAACCTAATATATAAAATGGAATAAATAAATAAACCTTTAAGTGATCTAGTTGAAGCTCTGAAATAAATATAATTTATCATTGTTCACTCATATATGTAATTATGATAAATTTCTAATATAGATGTGTATGTTTAATCTGTATATATATGTAAGTAGTATATATTTGTGTCTATCACATCAACATTTTGATTTTACGAAGCATACAATAGAACACACATTTCTGAAAGCTTTTACAAATAGCCTTTCTCCATCCTTTTATATGCCTGTAAGAATCTATCATTATCATTTTTTCTTTCATTCTTCATCTAATGGATCCAACCAGAAAAGTCCATCAGGGCTGTTAAGGCTGATATTGTAATGTATTTCATGACAGATGAATAAATGTATGCGATTTCTCATTAAACCCTAACCATTTTAGACTCTTAACTACCACCAAACGAAAAGATTAATTTACATTGTACTCGAAAAGCATTAGGACCTTACATTAGAAACGGAGCCCTCACTTTATATTTACACACTGCCGCGAAGCATTAATTCAAGCGGAACAATTCGAGATAGAAACCACTCTGACAATCCATTTCGTCCTGACCCAAAGCATACAAACGTCGAGAATAGCCACTCAGTCCATCATCAGTCCCCACCAGTAAGTCCGGCTACCAGCGATTTGCATTAATGTGAGCTACTAGACCGGCCAAGAGTTAATCTTTCAGCCCTGTCCATTAACGCAATGCATTCAGCACAACTACACACATACACACATGCACACGCACTACTTACAACAGAGGCCTTTTAAGCTAGCCCCGTTCTAGAGCTGCTGTAATCTTCATAAAAGCCTTCCGCCGCCTTCAAAAATATCCAAAGGGTGCCTTTTTAGTTGCTGTGTGACACTGGATTCGGAATTACCATTATACAGATTGGGGCATTAGCTATTCATGAGCCCGTTTCCACGACGGGGAGCGGGGTAGAAATTAAATTTTCATAAGTCCAATAAAATGTAATTTATGTTAAACCATTAAACGTATAGGATTGGAAGTGGCGCTTTACGTATCTTCTCCGTAATTGAATATCGTTCATAATTTACTTGATGAGCCAATTGCGCCAGTGGCGTAAGTGTGCGCTCGCGCCTTTCCATGCGCCCCCCTTTTTCTTTCTTGCCGTACAGTTATGGACGTCTGTTCATCCCCCACGACCCCACCGAAAATTCGATTTTCCATCCAGGAGACCGAGAATCCCATTTCAAGATTAATCATCCGATGATTGGCGCCACTAAAACTCGCCAATAAAGCGATGAACAGCTCAATGTTACACCGTCCCAGTTTTATTTTCGTTGCTCGAGAAGCAAAAGCACAAATAAAAGTTTCTGTAAAAGTAAGCTTTTCCAGGGGGAAAGAGTGACAGTTGATATCTGATTATTTTAACTAAATTCCGCCGGTAAAATCTTCTTGCGATCTTCATTTAATTTGGTCTTCAGGAACTTCGCGTTTAAAAATCGTCTCCTTTTAAGTATGCTCCTTCAGTTGTAATTTGATTCTGTGGAATAATTTGATTTTGGAATGAGTTTTAGGCGCTGGTTCAAAAGTTATAAATTGGTTAATTTGGACCCAGCTTAAAATTCTATGATTTCTCAGTAAAAATTTTCATCGTTTTCGAAAGGGTTAAATGTCTAAGACAGAATCAACAAGGCTGTTTAAAATTTTAACTCAAACTTATTTTCGACGTTGTTAATAAGATTAAAAGGCGTAACTCTTAGTTTGATAATTACATGAATGTATTAAATGACTCTCGTTTAAACATGTTATCTAATCAGAGAAAAAGGTAAAATGTTATAAGTTTAAAATTCCCAAGGGGAAAAGATTCTTTAGATTTATTACACTAATCAACACAACTAATGTTAAAGAACAAAATCATAAGATACAAAATTTAATTTAAAAATCGTCCACAGAAAACTTATTTATACGTGAGAACATTAAATTCTATTAATCTAAAACTTCATTGAAGATAATCCTGTAAAGGAATAAGTTTTAAACTTATTATTGAATTAATTTTGTACAAAGGTTTTGTCGGCCAAGAACTTCAAAAATCCTATCTCAACTTAGAAAGAAAGTCTACTAATCAAAGTGTAAATACGGATAAAACTCGTAATACTTTAAGGAGAAAAGGTCTTTATAGTTTGTCATGATTGCCATTCTTTTAAAAAGTTTTTAATCGAAAAGAAACTATGAAATTTCGATTCCATAACATAAGATATTATAATAGAATTTCATAACATGAAAGAAAGCCAAAACAGCTGTGAATATTATAAGTTGATCAGTTCCTTCCTTACTTTCTCAAAAGATTCAGAAGCTATTGAACCTATTAAATTCACTTAAACTACCATTATTAATTTATTACACGACAAAAAGCAATTGTGCACTTTTCAAGACACCCTCAATAAACAAACAATCGAAAATACATATAATTAAAAAGAAATAAGCAAACTAATACAAAATTAGAGATTCTAAATAATTTTATATTCATATAACGCATAAAAATGATACTATTTTCTTGTGATAGCTCTACAAAATTAATATGTAATTTTAATTAAATTAAAATTATTTAAAAAAAGACAAAGTAATAATTATTTTATTAATTTTTATGTAATTTAGTCTTTTTCCATTAATATTTTCAAAAACAAATTTTCGAAAGAAACTTGAAATTCAACTTAATATCATGGTTAAACATGATGTCAAATATAGATATATTAAAAAGAATTAAAAAGTCTGTTCAATTGGTATTACAGATAAATACAACGCTATATAAATATATTTACAAAATAAATAAATAAAACAAATAAGTGTCTAAGTATTTCGGACAAAAAGATGCTTTTACAAAAGAAACCCGGAACTATATTGATCAGAAATCTCTTAATACTTTCCATCTGATCTGATGATGTATGGATGCTTTCTTGCATTTGCTAGGCTCTTGATGTAAGTAGATGACAGGCTTCCTTTAGAATATCGTGTAGAGAGAATACATCCTTTTTCCATTGTTAGTCACGCATTATTTGAGAGTTATCAAAGGGAAAAAAAATATTTATAATAAGTAAAATTAGTACACATGCAATAATTTTTTTATAAAGCAAAATCTGAAAGAAAATTAAGTTATAATTCTCTCTCTCTCTCTCTCTCTATCTCTATCTCCCGCTTTTTTTTTTTTTTTTTTTTTTTCTCAATGTAAAATTCAGCTAAAAGACAAAAACTAAAATGAAAATTCATTTATTTATCTGTTCAAAATATTGCAAAAGTAACGTGTTATATTTTTAAGTATTAAATACGCAAAAATTTAAAAATGTATGATATTGATTTTTGTTGAAAAAGTATTTCAAGTTAATCCTTAAAATTACGTAGAATCCGAATACATGCATGTATTTATGTAATAAAGTATGTTTGAAAGTTGTACTATAATTTTTATTGTATATTGCCATGTTGGTATTAGAAAAAAGTTGCACTGAACTTCTTTATATTAAATTTTAAGTGCTTGAGTGTTAAAATATAGCAAAGATTACTGAAAAAAAAGTAAAAAGGAACAATTAAAAGGAACGTGTCAAGTTTTGCGTTTTATCATATCTTAAATAATTTGTAAAATTGATATTGGCGTTTATTTTTCCAGTATAGTCATATAAGTATATAAAGATTTAAATACTTTCAGCGCAACTTTAATCAACTTCCGAATCAGAAATATCGCTTTTAATGTCATACCTTTTAAATAAATTAATAATTAAAAATTTTAGGGATAAAATACGAAATTTCTAGTCTGTGAGCTAAGTGATACACATTTTAATAGAAGTGAATGTCTATAAAGTTTTTCATTTCAAGTAAATCCCTGTTACAATCCACTATTTCATAATTTCTTTACAAAATGAGAAATTCCTCTGGAAATGTCTTAATGAAAGCGTGCCTTAAATTTGATCAAAAAGAAAAGTTGATACAAGAAATAATCTGACAATCATTTAAGGTGCCTGCCTACATTTAAAACGCAATTTTCGGTCAAAACTCCGATTTTCTATTTTTGGGTTAATACTGAAGCCTGACATTTTAGCTTTCTAAATCAGTTTGAATTTTGTTTCTATCTTGCTTAGAACTTCAGTTACAGGCATTTTAATATTAGTCACTCGCCAGTTTTTGAAACCGGAAGTGACCGGAAATGACCCGTAAAAGTTTGTTTACATAAATGTTTTACTCAATATAAGCATCAAAATTTGACACTGAATATAAAATGAATTTAAAAAAGAAATTAAAAAGCTTTGAAATAAATCAGGAACTTATTAAAATTATTCTTTGTTTAATAGGTAAAATCTTGTTTTTAAATTTCTTTTCTGCTTTTTCTCAAAATGAGATTTTTAGCATTTTGCTTTATCCCAAAACATCATAACACCAAAAGTTATAATTGAAACGTTATGAAACTTTGACAAAATACTCTAGAGGAGTTGTTTTAGAGTTAAACTACGACAATGAATCTATCTAATTTTTTTTTTTTTTTTTGTCGATAGAAGTTATGAACTCCTCATGATTTTTTCAGCATGTAAAAATGTTATCTTCTCTAAAACATTAAATAGCTTGGTTATAGTTTTGAGAGTAGTTCACTCCCTTAAGGACCTTTCAATAATCTAAATAAAATTTACAGAATAAAAATATCTTTATTTAAATTGGACTCATGATGTTTTGTAAAAGTGCTTTTTTTTCGCAAATTTTATGCATATTTTGAGCCTAAATATCAAAATATTCTAAAATTTGCATATTTTTTTCAGGTGATTCACTGGTTTTTACTATATTCTATCATATAATGCACATAAATAGGCGATTTTTCATCTAGTAAGAAAAATCGCCTCCGACGGTAGGCAGGCACCTTGAAAATTATAAGAAAGTGCAAAATTTTTCTAATTAAATATGTGATTAGGAAAATGTACATTAAAATATAATCCTCAAGTATACGCTAAAGAAAATGATTTTTTGATTTTTCTAATACAATTTTAGACAGAAATTTATTCAGCGGCCTGATCTGATATTTCTATATGTCTACAACATATTAATAAAGAAATGTTGTACCAAGAGAGTCAAATTCATTAAAGCATAAATGACTTCGCGCACGTCTGAATATTGCTGGACCCCTCTCTTATACAATATTTTCCATTTCTATTAGATCCACCCCGAACTCCGAAATCCCATTATATTCTACAGAGGATGCGAAACTCGTCTAAACATATCTTAACGAAAACCTAAAGGAGTGTGCGATGAAACCTGAATAATAAACTCACAACTACCCCTTCTCAACCACCGAAGCTACAACTTCACTCCCTGAGATCACTCTGCAATCCATTTAACAACTTTCGTCTCCATTTCCTAAATGGACAGCCGGAGAAAATTAATCCATCAGGCAACCCGGACGGAACCTGATAGAAAACTAGCTCGCCTCGTCCCAAATTAAAAAGCAACCGTGAAAATTTACGAGTTCGTTTGCGGATTGGATAGCTTGGAGAATCTTCAGTTGAAAACGGCGACGATGTCGAGAAAGAGGAGGAAAAGGGTTTCTCTAAAATATCTTCTAAATGAAAGGAACGTGCGGGCTTGAATTGTTATCGCGTTGCCGAGTTGGTCAGACAAATGCATTCATTTGAAAAGAGTATCAAAAATGCAAGGAGGGGTCTCCTATTAATGTAATGGTGTTGATATTTTCCTGTCTTATCTTTACGCAGGGCAATTACTCCAGAATTATCTTGTACTGCGAATCAAAAAGTAATTTCTTTCAAATCTGTATACAGAAACATAAATAATAATTATAAATGAATTTCTATAATTAGATTTGCTTCCTTTAACTAACTAACATATTTTATTTAATAATAATTTGGGATTAATTTCATTATTTTTTATATAAATTAATATCAAATAAAATAATTTTTATTTTGTATTTTCACCAGCACAACTTATTACTAGATTGCAATTATCCCGTATTTCCCTGTGAATTTGGATATTTTTTCCGATGCCTACATGAAAATAAAAACTGAATGAGTGAATATTTGCATTAAAAAATATTCATTGCATCATAAATTTATTTCATTCAATAAAATCAATGGAATCTATCTTGATTACAATGTTTGCTTCAAATTCTCGGAATTTACGCTCGCAAGCAAATCCACAAATTTATTCTTGCAACACATGTATTAATTATAAAAATTCCTGGATGTCATATTTTTAAATAGAATTTAGCATTCTTAAATGAAATAAAGTAATTAAAAAGCGCAACACTAAATTTTTGGTTTTTGTCCAATTCGTAGATTTTGACAAAAAGCTTAAATAAATAAATAAATAAATAAATAACAATGATTTTTACACGGAACAAAAATTATTGAACGAACTAAGCGTATTTAGTAACCTTTTGAAAAAAAAAAAAATTCCCCCGAAAAAATTATAACTCCAAATTCAGGCAGTGTAAACAATGCATTGCAATAATAAAATTGTATAATAATATTAAATTATGTTTTGAAATTTTCAAGTTAAAATACCATTGTAGCAGATATGACGAAGATTTATTTTTAATATCGATAACTCATATTTATGAAATAAATATATTTCTTTACTTTTCATTTTAAAATATCAAATGTTGTCAGTAAGAAATAACGAAAATAGATAAATTCCGTTGTATTTGGGGAAAGTTGGAAGTTTTTCCATTATATGAATATTTTGCAGAATATTTATAAAACAATGTAAATGGGGACATTCATGATTTAACATTACAAATAGTGCAGCAAATATCTTCATACTTAAGTGGCTTTGGTTATTCAAGTTGAAATATACGACATATAAATTTTTATTTCGTAAGCTTAAATATTTTTTATTAAGATCAGATCTCCAGTGGTCAATTATATCAAAAATACGATAAATAATACCATAAGTTAATAAACTTTCTCATATTTTGTCATCCAAATTATTATTAGAAATTGTTAAATAAGGCTTTGTAAGAATTATTAAACGAAAGTACACGCATAAATATACGTTTAAGTACACGTTTAGTACACGTGTTCCTTGTGATAAAAGAAATATTGTTTTTTAAATATTATTAAGAAATTTTTATAAAAGAAGTTATGCCACTGAACTATGCGAAATATTTTCACGCAACTACAGAGTCCATTTGGCACAAAAAACGTTTTAAATTCACAGTAATAATTATACATAATTAAAATATAAATAGTTTTTAATTTTTTTTTTTCTAAATTAGATTGTATGCATACTGAGTAACAAACAAGTGTTCCTTTAGGTACACTTACCTATATAGCATTTCTTACCCGTATGTCCTATCTTCCCTAGAATATTTTGAGAACATGGGTAGAAGATATGTCATGTGGGTAACTTTGATTGATGTTCCAAAAATCGGTTAAAAATTCTTACTTTTTCTCGCAATTTCCTTTTTTTTTTTTTTTTTTTTTTTTTTTAAATACAAAAAGCAAAACATTTCGATTTTTCAGTATTTGAATTAGAATATCTTGAAATGTCATGAATTTTTGTCGAAAGTATTAAAGATGCGTATAAAAAAAATCTTTAATGTAAAATCAGAAACTTAAAAAAAAAAAAAAAAAAAGTCATATTGACATGTTATGCATTCAGCATAGTCTTCTCATAATTCATCCGTGGTGAATATTATATGTTTCCAATAATTACTGTATTTTAAAATGTCATCATTTAAACATTTTTAATAATGATTATGATTTATTTGTAATTATTTGGTCTCTGCATAAATTCGTGCGGTTTTTTATTGCTCCATTTCATAAAAATACATCAAATCAAATGACAATTTTTAATCAAAATACTCTCTATTACTTTCTATAACCTTTGCACATTTTTCGGGTAACAAATGTATACCACGGCGATAGAAGCTCTCGTCTTTGGAGGCAATAAAATGATCCGCGTCCGCACGAACTTTTGCAACGACCTAATACTAAGCCGTGCGTAAATAAATAAATAATAAGAAACAAAATAAAACAGTTTTAAAAATATTTCTTATTCTCTCTTCTTTTTTTAAGTTATTTTTTTTAAATTTTGATTATTTTAAAATCTAAATTTTAAATTAGGGATGGACCGGATATCCGGAAAATATCCGGTATCCGGCATATCCGGCTGATTTTTCAATATCCGAAATATCATCGGATATCCGGATCAAAATCACCGGATATCCGGTTAATATGCCGGATATCCGGTTTTTTAATATTTGCTTTTTTTTTTTTTTTTCTTTCATTAAGATATGGTGAGAAGTGCGAGAAGCAACTTTTCTCCCTCCGTTTGCGGGGAAACTTCAAAAAATAGCTTCTTAAATCACGTCACTAAATCAATAATATCATAAAATTACACATTTGTGTCTCCGTTAGTTTGACTCGGCATTGCTGAGCGAGCAAGCACGTCAGTCAGGAGATCTGCCTTTATAGATGTATATTCCTGCAATTCATTTCTTTTAATTAAAAACAAGTATGTTGTGGAAATCACAAGACTTTCTTCTATATTTTCCTATATAAATTCACTAAGGGCAAATAATTTATTAAAATTATTATTTATTAAAATTATCTAACATGATGAATACAAATAATTTTCATCTTAGAAAAAACTGACATTAAATATTCAAAGAAAGACAGTTTTATTGTGTACTAGCAGGCTTTGCCCGCTTCGCTGGTCACTATATATTTAAGGAAACTTTTCTCTAGATCGCTTTATTAAAAAAAGAATAAAAAAATACTGAAATTGCTCAAAAGCTCTTCATGTGTTCCCGCTGCCAGTTTGGCATAAATTAGTTTCTATCAACAGTTGGTGTCAACCAATCAACAGGTGGCGCTGCTATGCAGCCGACTTCCACAATTTGAAAAAAGGCAATATCTGAGGAAGGAACTACTGTGCAAAATTGCATAAAAATTTACATGTGGATGCACCTTGACATAAGTTACAGCGGATCAACTTTTGAAACTAGTTGCTCAATAGGCGGCGCTCCTATACGGCGATTTCCTCAGCTTAAGAGAAGATTCAAGGTTCTAATGTGTATAATCAAACAGTACTTGATATGTGAGAAAGCCTTTATGAGACATTACACCGATTCACTCTGGATGTATATCTACCAATATTTTGCGCTACTATAGTGCAGTTTTTTCCAGAGAACGGGAATGCATGCTTCAACTTCTATGGCATTTAGCTGTACGAAACTTCATACATGAGATAACCAGTATGAAAACTTATTTTTTAAGGTGTTAGTTAAACTGTGCTTCTTTGAATATTTTGTATTAGTTTTCTCCAAGATAAAAAATCGCCTGCATTCATCATGGTAGATAATTTTAATAAATAATAGTCTTTGTAGTTTATTTTAACTGAGTGAATTTATATAGGAAAATATAGAAGAAAGTTTTGTGGTGGTCACAACATACTAGTTTTACTTTCTCTTACCCATGTAAATGGTAGAGAAATAATGTTTTTAGGTCAAAATTTTTAAGTTTTTTTTTTTTTTTTTTTTTTTTTTTTTTTACACGATTTAAGGTCCCCTGAATCCAAAAATCCTATTTTTAACGGTTGGTCTGTGTGTCTGTGCGTGTGTCTGTCATCAGCATACCTCAAGAACAAATAATAGCAGAAAGTTCAAACATGGTATTATAAATTTTTATGACATAGGGATGCTACACTAAATCTTTCATCAAGATCAAACAAATGATTCGTATACAGGGACACGCAAGAGAATTCAAATACATTGCGTCTATGGGGGAAATTAAGTATATGCTAATTTTCGTCAAGGTGCATCTACATGTAAATTTATATGTAATTCTGTGCAGTAGATCCTTAGCTACAGCCTTCCCTTAAATTACGGAACTCGCTGTACAGCAGCACCACCTGTTGGACGATAAGTATTCAAATTGAGCTGGTATTAGGACTCATAATGGCCTTCTTACATATTAAATTTTATTTGATTGTACGCAATAGAACCTCAGATATAGCCTTCCCCTTAATTTGCGGAAATCACTGTATAGCAGCGCCACCTGTTGAGCGGTTGACAACAAAAGTTGGCAGGCACTAATTTAGGTCAAGTTGCATCTGCGTATGAAAGTATCTACATTTATGTGCAGTAGTTCCTGAGATATAACCTACCTTTAAATTGCTTCCTTTATAGCAGCGCCACCTGTTAGCTGATAAGCATTCAAATTGCACCAGCATAATGACTTACAATGGCCTTCTTACATATTAGTTTTGTTTGCTTATACGAAATAGATCCTGAGATATATAGCCTCCCCTTAAATTGAAGAAATCGTTGTATAGCAGTGCCACCTTTTGAGCAGTTGACACCAAATATTGATTGACACTAAATTAGGCCAAGTTGCATCTGCATATAAATTTATATGTGATTTTAAGCAGTAGTTCCGGTGATGCAGTTGCCACAAAATTTTTGTTCTCTCTCTCTCTCTCTCTCACACACACACACACACACACAGACGGACAAACATTTTCTAAAAATGATCAAATCGTATTCTAGGCCTTTCAAAACGTGTAAATCCAGCGAAAACGGAAGTCAAAAATTTTTATGAATCATATACTTTCTTTTATTGAATAGAGAATAACGTAATAAAATAAAATAACTCTGTTATGGCTTTATTATCCCAATGATATTTACAATTTTACATTTTTTACCAAAGTATTGGATTCGTAAAAATTTTCGAACTCCAGTTTTCGATGGATTTACACGTTTTGGGATGTCCTGAACACGATTTGACTGTTTTTAGAAAATGTCTGTCTGTCTGTCAGTTTGTGTGTGTATCACAAATTTTGTGGACGCTGTAACTCACGAGCCAATAAACGAAATTTAACCAAACTTGGTATTTAGTTGAACCCTGACATAAACTGGTGCTGATTAGATTTGTGGAACAATTGCTGAATAGGTGGTGCTGTGATCGCATTTTTTCTAAATTTTTAACATGCCAGTATGGGACAAAATCTTGTATAAATGTACATAATGAGAGTTATTTTAATCGTATGATTGTAAAATTAATATGAATTATTTATAATAGTAATAGTTAACATGAAAAAAAAAATTTGTGCATTTTGCAGCATAGCTTCACCCTCTGGAAGGGGAGTTAACACCCCCCCCCCCCCCCGGGGGAGTAAATTTTCAATATGGGTGTTCTGTTTCGAAAGACTTCGTCATTACCTTTAAAATAAATGGTTTAAGTATAGATCTGTGATAAATTAAAACAAAGTTATAGATTTTTTTATCTTTTAACGAAAAAAAAATTAGAAAAAAATCTTATTTCTTTTGATATTGGCAAAAAAATTTACTTTCTTTCAGCATGTAGTGATATAATTCTTTCAGATAAAAATCATCTGCATTTATAATAAAAAATAATTTAATAATTTAATAAAAAAAATTATGTTCAATGAATGTTGTGTAAAATTATATAGAAGAAATTCATGTGGTGGCCACATCATATACTAGTTATGCGAATGGAATTCAGTTGTATAAAAACGAAATGCAAATATCTTTTTTACTTTCTTCTATATGCAATAGAAGAAAGTATGGGATTCGTAAAAATTTTCGACTTCCGGTTTTCGAAGGATTTATACGTTTTGGGAGGTCTAAGAACATGAATTTACAATTTTTAGAAAATGTGTGTGTGTGAGAGTGAGAGGGACAAAAATTTTGTGGCAACTTTATCTCCGAAACCACTACTCAGAATTTTATATAAATTCGTATATAGATGCACCTTGACCTAAATTAGGGCCTATCAACTTTTGGTGTCACGGCTCAACAGGTGGCGCTGCAATACAGTGATTTCCTCAAATTAAGGGGAGGCTATATCACAGGTTTTATTGCGTATGTTCAAACAAAACTTCATATGTAAGAAGGTCATTATGATACATTATGCTGATTCAAGTTAAATGCTTATCGTCCAACAGATGGCGCTGCTATACTGCAATATAAGGAAGGCTATATCTCAGGAATTACTGTACAGATTTGAATATAAATTAAAATGTAGATGTACATTGACATATATTAGTATCTGTCAACTTTTGGTGTCAACCGCTCAACAGGTGATGCACACGCAGCGATTTCTGCAATTTAAGAAAAGGCTATATCTCAGGTTTTATTGGGTATAATTAAACAAAACTTGATATGTGAGAAGACCATTATGAGACATTATGCAGATTCAATTTTGATGTATATCTACCAATAGGTTATGCTGCTATAGTGCAGTTTTTTAGATTGCTGTAAGATGAAAATCGCCTGCATTTATCGTGGTGGGTAATTTTAATAAATAATGCTTATCGGCCAACAGGTGGCGCTGCTAAAAAAGCGATTTCCGCAATTTAAGGGAAGGCTATATCTCAGGAACTAATGCACAGAATTGCATTAAAATTTATCTGTAGTTGAATCTTCACATAAATTAGTTTCTATCAATTTTTGATGTCAGCCGCTCAACAGCTGCCGCACAGAGATTTCTGCAATTTAAGAAAAGACTATATCTCAGGTTCTATGGCGTATAATCAAACAAAACTTGATATGTGAGAAGGACATTATGAGACATTACGCTGATTCAAGTTGGATGCTTAAAGACCAATAGGTGGCGCTTCTATACTGAAAATTTCCTCTATAACAGTAAGACTATATCTAAACTTGTATGAGATATGAGATAACCATTATAAATACGCATTTTTTAAGATTTATTTATAGGCAATAAAACTGTCCTTATTTGGTTTTAGTTTTCTCCAAGATAAAAATCATTTGCATTCTTCATGTTAGATAATTTTAATGAATAATAGTTTTAATAAATTATTTGCCCTTAGTAAATTTGCATAGGAAAATATAGAAGAAAGTATTGTGGTGGCCACAATATACTAGTTTAATTATTGTGTGCTCTTAAAAAACTGAAAATTTCATGTGAACTGGGGAAGGGGACTGCCGGATATCCGATGATATATCCGGCCGGATATCCGGATCCGGCAAAGTAAAAAAATATCCGGAATGCCGGATATCCGTATCCGGTTATCCGGTAAAATCCATATCCGGTCCATCCCTATTTTAAATTCATTACACATCTACAAAATATTAAAATTCCATAAAAAGTTTAGCTAGCTGAATCACGAGTGGTGAAAAACATCACTTTAAATATTATATACATTTTTAAAAAAACAAAAATTTTCCCACACGATTAAAATTAAAGTTGAATTTATTTTAACTATTTCTTCAAAAGAGAAATTTGGAATGGTCTTTTGTTTACAATATCGAAAATTAATAATAATAATGTAAATAAATACAAAAAATCAATTTTTGTGGCCAATTAAAAAAAAAAAAAAATTGGCCCATTAAGTAGATTAAATACTTTAATTAATTAATCAATTAATAATTAATAACTCAAATGGATTTAAATATTTAAAAAAAAAAAAAAAAAAAAAAAACTTAATATTATTAATTATACGAAGTACTTCAATCTAAAAGCACAAAAATGAGCTGTTTAAAGTAAAATAAATAAGTTTAAAAAACTAAATACGAAAAAGAAAAAGAAAGAAAAAAGTATCTAGTTAACGTAACATAACTAGGCCAATTTTCCTAGGCACTCATACTTTAGAAAGTTTAATTAAATAGTTTTTTTTTTTTTTTTTTTTTTTTTTGTACTCTGTAATGTTATACTTACTATAAAATAAATTAAATTACGCATGCATAAAAAAGAAGGCGAAACCCTTTTTTCCCAAATGGTTGCAAAGACCAAGAGGGAAAATTCTCCACTCTGGCTGCAGTGCTTTTCCATTAGCACAATGCACTAATTCTCTTAAAAACATTTGATTAAAGGCTACTTCTATCCAGGACATAAAACAAGTCGGGTGTCTCAAATTTTACAGTTGCTTTTTTCATTTAGAAGCGAATGAGTGAGCTTTTATCCAGGTTCCGGCCGTGCAGTCTGATGGATTAATTCCCTCCCGCTGTCCATTTAGGAAATGGAAACGAAAGTTGTTAAAAGGGAGTGGATGCCGGAATTCTGGGATGGCAATGATATTATTTTGAAAGTACCGTTCACCTCCAGAAGGATTTAAGAAATGAAAGTATTGGTATTGATATGCTTATTTTTTTTTTTTTTTTCTTATTTTCGCTTGCCCATATATGGTAAAGAAAGTATTGTTTTCGGATCGAATTGCCGAAAGTGAGTTTTTGCTATAGTTACAATTAGGTCCTCTGAATACGAGGCTTAAGTTTTTTTTTTTTTTTTTTTCTGTTGGTTTGTGTGTTCTATCGCATCTGTTGTCAACATAATATGAAAACAGATATTTTCCGAAATGGTCATTATAAATCTTTTTCATACGGGCATACTATATGAAGCATTTTATTGAGATCGGACAAATGATTCGCGTACAAATACAGACAAAAAATTCAAATACATTACGCTTATGGGTGAAATTAATTATTGTTCATTGTTACATTTGAACATCTTTGGTCTGCTTTAAACCTAATTAATTTAACACTGATTTTGTATAAGCACAAAGGTATGCTTCATATAGTATATCATATGAAAATGAAGCTCATGATACGCAAATAGCATAAACAAAAGAATTTAGTTATAATGCGGTAATAGTCAGAAATTACTTGAAGAGAATTTCATGATGTGATAAGCTGTTTTCTTACTATTCCAAATTAAAATACAGTATGTGATGTATAGATAATATATAGTCAGCATACAAGGCTACTATAAATTAAAATGAATAACCTTTAAAGAGTGGTCTGGGCCAAAATTTATTGAATAAATTGTGATTTTTTTTTTTAATTTAATAATAACCTTAAATATGTTATGAATGTAACTTCAATATTCAAGCAGGGAATTTAGGGAGAACAGTAGCTTCTCTCACACAAGAATCTATTTCAAATAAAAATGTTTCTAAAATATTTTAAAGTATTTTTTAAATACTTTGGAAAGTTAAAGTAAGTATCTTACCAGTTTATTTATTTATTTATTTTAGGAATGATGTATCTCTTTAAAAAATATCATTAAAGGGAAAACTATTTCTATGAAATGGTAAAAAAATAATTATATCTTCCACCTTTTTTTGTTTGTTTGTTTGTTTATTTCAATGACAATTTTAATTTACAAAAATTACGCAAAAGTTTAATTCTGAACAACGAAAAAAATTGAGAGCAACACTTATAGTGGATTTGGAAGCAAGAAGAATCGAAATCTGGTATTATTTATTTATTTATTTATTTATTATTATTATTTTTTTATGACTAAGCCTACTCTCTAGATGAGACAGCATCTACATATATATTATAAAGCGTAGAATCCGGAAATCTGGAATAGCAATAAAATTATTTTCAAAATACCATTCATCTCTAGAAGAATTTTAGAAAATATTGGTATATATGTTATTTATTTTTTTAACATTTGTCTGTAATGTAATATAACAAATGTTTATTTATTTATTTTTTATAAGTAATATATATATTTTTTTTCTTTCTCAAATTTCATCGCACAGAAAACCATTTTATAATACGGCTAGAACTAGTTGTCTTAACCAAATCTTTTGTGATTTGTTTTTCTGAAAATACGCACAATTTTTATTTTCAACATAAGGTACAACTCATAGTAAATTATCAAGGCTAAGACCCAAACCTGACGCTTCTACCTAATGATTAAACCTATCACACAAGACAACATCTATATATATATTGAACATATTTTATTACTAATCTAATTATTTTATAGCTTTTTATATTTAAAAAAATGCTCCTTAATTCTTTTTTTTTTAATTAGATATACATTACTTTTTTTATTATTATTATTTTACAAAAGCAAATAGTTTTTAATAATAAACATATTTGAAGAGTTCTAACAGAGCGCGTAATGCTATTTTTATGACGTTATTTGTAGATGATTGTACACCAAAAACATTATTTACCTTAAAATTTTCCGTTAAAAAAAAAAAAAAAAAAATACAGATTATCCCGCTATTAAAAGTAAAAATAATCGAAAGGAAGACATGTTTTGTTCAACATATTTTCTCACATAACCCGTAAACACAAAATATACTCAGAATGTTTAAATAAATTTAAAAGACATTCGTTAAGAATTAAATTTCGTAAATAACCAAGAATTTCAAATATTACTTACAATTTCTCCATTTAATTATATTTCTCGGATTATTTGTATATGTCCTTTCTGATTTGCCAAGGACGATAATATCATTCCTCATATACTTCGCGAAATGAAGAAAAAAAAAATTAGAATGTCTAATGTTAATCACAGAAAGTCATCAAGGTCCGAGAAAAGTTATTAAGCTCCGTGATATCACAGAAACACGATGGGAATTTCTCCACGCAAAGTACAGTCGTAATAGCCTATTCCATCCTCACGTACGAGTCGTAAAGGAACGTTTCTAAGGATTCATAAGTTTCGTAATGTGCACTTCTCCTCACATTCAGTCCGTAAACAAATTTGTAAGTTTTCACGGTTGCTTTTTAATTTGGTCGGCGCTGGCATGAACGCTTTCCATGAGACTCTGTCCTGACAGTTAGATGGATTAATTTTCTCCAGAGCTGTCCATTTAGAAAATGGAGACGAAAATTGTCCATGGAATTAAATGGATTGCTGGAAGATTCGGGAAAAGGGGGTAAAGAATTTATCATTTTGGGGTCCTATTACAATCCTTTCCTGTTTTCAGGAGAGATGGTTTGATTGCTTTTAGCTCGCCGACGGAAAAATGGTATTCGAGTGACGATCCGGATTTTTAAAGGACGGGAGAAAGATATTAAATTTGTTCTGAAGAAGAATTGAAGGCCAGTGACTCTTATAGCTGCCGTCATAAGTATTTGTTTTAAGCTTTCAGATATTATATAGCCTCCGAATGATCGGTTTCTAACGAAAATTAAATTTGAAAGAATGAGTAACATGAGTTAAAAGTTATTTTAGGATATATGCGTATTTTTAAAATATTACAATGAATATTTTTCAAGTTTTCACTCACGCATTTCATTCTTTTCAAATAATGTGCATTTACTAGACTGTAAGATGATCTAATTAAATGAGTTTCATCGTTAAATTTTGAATAAAGAGTTAAGTTTATTTTTTTATTAAGTGATTTTAGTAAAATAGTTTAGATCCCACAAAATTTCTATATGTAATTCGTATTATAACAAAATTGATAAAATGTATATATATATATATATATATATATATTAAGAAAGGAAAAAGAAAAGAAGAGATAGTATTAAAAAAAAAAAAAAAAAAAAAAAAAAAGAAAGAAAGAAAGAAAGAAGCTATATATATTTTAAACTTTTACTCCATATTATTAATCTGCACACAAGTGGGACATAAAAATTATAAAAAGCATCTAAAGTACATTTACAACATGAAAAATAAAAAATCATGAAAATCACAAAAATATTTTTTTATATCTACATATAACATTTTATCGCACCATATATTAATCGATTGTTATTCTCTTTCGTGCAATCTTAGAAATAATAAACTTCTCACAAGTCGCACAATAGTATTATTTAATATATCGTTTCTTTAATAAATGACAAACAACAGCTTCATTCATCTTATTGAAACTTTTATTAAATCAAACGAAGTTTATATTAAATTAAATGTAAAAATACATTAAAAAAGTAGAATAAAGTACATTTTTAAAAATTAAATTAATATAATTTTAATAGCAGCACCATGATATCTAACTGACCCTAAATCTTATCGTCTAAAATTAACCTTTTCAAAGAAAGATTAAATAAAAAAAAAAAAAAATGCTTGAAGTATTTTGAGAAATTTATTAATTAGTAAACATTTTGGTATTAAAGTTAGATCCAACTATGTCTATCTGCATAATTCATATGATATATTAATGAAATTAAGCATATTAATTTATAATTTTTAACTATAGAAGAGTTTTATTTATTTTATTAAAACTTTGTTAATCTGTTAATCTTTGTTAACATGATGAATAGTCTACGTTGAAAAAAAAATTTAGAAGAAAAGGTTTAACAATGCATATAAACTAAAATGAAGTGAAATATACAATAAAGGAATTAAAAGTTTGTCGGTGAAACAAATTATTCGTATATATTAGACTATAAATAATTTCATTCGCCGTTTTTATTAAAATGATGCTAAAATTGTAGTAGGACAATCTAAGAATGTAAAAGGGATCAACATAATTAAAAATAGGTTAATTGTATAATTTTGATGATTCAGAATGTTATTTAAAATATTAATTTTGCTTTTTTGTGCATGTGAATCGTTTATTTTAAAATTATAACAGTTAACTTCGCAATTTATTAAATTAAAAATTACAGTAGTTCTAGTGTTTAAAGAAAGAAAGAAACAAAGAAAAATTGTTTTTAATCGCATGTGAATTGTCTCTTTTTTAGGTATTGAAGCATTGCTTTAGTGACGAAAATATTTCACTGAAAAAATTTTAGTTATAACAGTAGAAGAATATATATATATAATTGCAGATTTTTAAAGCAATTTTTTGAATAAGTACAATTGTTAAAATAGTTCGGAATATTTTTTATTGCTAATAAACTAGTAAATACTGCACTGATAATAAAATAAATTACTGAAAATAAAAAATATTAGTAGTAGAAATAACAAATAAATAATAAAATCAGGCATTTTAACTTTTTACAGCTAAAAGGAAAAAAAAATAATTACTATTTTGAATTATAGAAAATTGCAGCAATAAAATACAAATTACTACAACGTGCAGTCTCAAACAGGAAATGAAAATTATCCCATACATAAAAATTTTAAATTATTCTATAAAAACATTTTAATCTGGCATAGCGAAATTTTTTAAGTTACAAAATTTACTATTTGAAAATATGAGTTGAAGGAATAAAATAAATATTATTGATTCATTTATTTATTAGAAGTCATCACAAATATTAAATCGACTTGACCCCACAATCACAAACAAATTTGAATTTTTAAAATTTGTATTTAAAATTTATGAAATGAATCCGTAGCTAAATAAAATATTTCTTTTCCTTGCAGGTTAAACTTTTAGTGTCAGGAACTAAAAAATTCATAAATCTTAAAATAGTTCCATAATTATTATTATTATTTTTTTTTTAACTATTAAAAATAAATAATGGAACTATTTAATAAAATTATAATAACAAAGCTTTGGAAAAAAAAAAAATATATATATATATATATATATATATATATATATATATATATATGACTTCTTTTTTTCTTTTAAGTATGCTCTATTTTACAAAATACCTATATCTACAATTTTGGAGTTATTTATTAGTCCGAACTCAATTAGTTAATGCAAAAGATTATTACTGATGATGTGATACAACATAAATACAAAATTCAATTCATTAATATATATTCATCCTGTAGTAAAGGGGATAGAAATATTATTCTATATTAAAATCTTGAACAATATCATTGAAAGCTTTAATTTATAAAATAACTAATTACACTTTTTAGAATAATTTTCAGAAACTATCTCAATCAGTTTGTGCACATGACTTTGTTGATAATAAGATACAATGCAGACCCAAAAACTCAATTTATCATTCTAAATTTACCCTGTTTACAGGAGATGCAACCATTATTCGGTACCTAAAGGATGTACAAAATCAAGCAGAAAACTATATTACAAAATACAGAATAACCAACCCTTTGGATTTTTGAATAACAAGATTTCTTAATAGAAATATTTTCTTTATATTGTAACGAAAACTCTTTGATTAAATATAACTAAGATAACTTTAAAGGACTTGTGGCGTTAAAAAAATCTGGTGGTTAGGTAGCTATAAAAATAACCAACTACATTATTTTAAAGTAATCTGCAAAGATCCGATCTCAATCAGTTTATCCAAATGACTTTTTCTTATAATATGATACAATAAAACCCCCAAAATTCAATCCATCAATATAAATTTATCCTGTGGTAAAGGAGATGCAAACATTATTCTGTATCTAAAGCATGAACAATATCAGGGAGTGTTCTCGGCAGTCTGCTGATGTAATAGCAGATCATCCTTCATGAGGGGTTGTGTTTGTCACTGAAACAACGTAGGGGAGGACTGCACACAACTTAAGGGACTACGTATAAATTGACTTACCCATATGGTAATGAAGGCAAATGTTTCCCTTGCACCTAATTGTAAGTAATTCTAACTCATTACTTTCTGTCTTTGGGAAATACTGATTAATATATACATTTGAATTTTTCACGTATTCTTTCAGAGTAAACCACGAATCGAGACAATTTATTATTATTATTATTACACTGTCAAAAATTTGAACGTTAGGTTGAATCTAAATTTGATATTACAGTAGCTGAAACGTGTTATGCTGTAGCTATAGTAATACCAAATAGTAGCAGTGGTAGTAGCTACAATTATGAGATAGTGAAATCTTTAGAATACTAAGGACACCAAGATCGAGAAAACCAAGAATAGAAATTTAGAATACCAAGAATATCAAAGCTTTTAGAATACCAAGCAGTAGCAGCATTATAAAATAGTGAATCTTTTGCCGTAATTGAAGCTATAATGACTCAAAACTTGGTACTACGGTAACTGCAACCATACAGCGTTAGAATCTTCTACTATGATTTTATATTTCTTGTTGAAAAAACGCAATGAATTGTGGTAAAAATTTTATCACCTTATGGTTGCTCCTACTATAGTATCAAATTTTGGTTAAAACAAGCACCAAATCATGATAAAAAGTTTCACTTTCTTATAATTGGAGCTGCTGTATCATGTTTTGGTTCAACATACTACAAAATTTACATTTTGGAGTGAGAAAATTATTTATCTAAAAATTATTAGACGAATTTTTTGGAATACGATAGTAAGATAATCCTTTACCTACCGACGGGACTTTAAAGTCCCTTTATATTAAAATTCGTAAAAAATCGAATTATAGATGGAATGTATGACATACATAAGAATTGAATGTTTACACTTCAGTCTCAGTTCATGTTACTAGACACTACATGGAGCCCTTTTTTTTTTTTTTTTTTTTTTTTCAAGAAAGGGTTGAACAGCGTGTTCTTACTGTTTCTGACTGCCATTTTTTAGGACCTTCACTTGTGTCGTAATTAATTTTTATATTACCTTAAGAATCTATCATAGAAAATATATAAAGATAATGAAAAAGAAATACTTCTTTTTTTTCTTCAAGATCCTGATTTTTTGTTCACTTCGATAGGCTAATGATAAACTAAACTGCAATCTCATTAAATCCTTATTCATTTAAGATTAGGTAACATCAGAGGCCTCCAAATTACTATCAAAAATTTAATTTCATACCACTATCTAGGAATAGTAATCTTTATCTTATTAATTAACCAATAATTATTTTAAAAATTATTATTTAAAAAAAAATGGTATGAGGGTTATGGACAATTCTTAATAAATTGGCACCTCTGGGTAACATGTGTGTGTTTTATTCTTTATATTTTTTAAAAATTCGTCTTAAGTAATTAAAATGTGTATACATTTGAAATATATTTTTTGTTTATTTTATAATGGGGTAAATAAAGGGATAAACGTGTAATAAATTAGAAGCGTGTTACAATTAAAATATAGCATTATAAAAACCCAAATACTATTAAATTAAAATAATAATGGTTTACTCATGTGCATTTAAATATTTAATGGTAATAAGAAATAAAAATATGATTTAAATAAAATGTGTATGACGACAATTTTTGCATCTTCAATATTATCAAACAAATCATTTTAATTATAAAATAAGATAACAGTAAATAAATAAATATATATATATATATGTGTGTGTGTGTGTGTGTTGGTTGTATATACATATATTAGGATAACTTGTTTATTTGATTAAACTGGTAAATTATAGTATATTATGTAAATGTTCAACTTTGCAAAGACCAAAAATTTCTATAGTCTTTTCGTATGGTAAATCTTTCCTTAAATATTTGTGAAAATAATAAGTTATAGACGATTACTATTATAAAAAAGTGGTCCTAAAAAATACGGACTGTATCATTCTTGATATATAAATCAAACCTGCCAATATACCCTATTTTTTTTTTTTTTTTTTTCAAATCACATTATTCATAGAGTAATTTTTTCCAATATGCAATTAAGATTAACTAAGAAGAATAGTACTCTTCAAGGAAAGTAGTGTGAAAAAAGGGCAATGATAACAGAGCTACGGAGTAAATTAGAAATGTACCCACGTGTGCATATATAAGAAACATTCATAATTATCGAGCTAAGTATTATTGAAGTTTTAAATTTATACCCATATGTATAATATGACATATGAATGCATGTATAACACACCCTACACTAGAATATTTCATTCTAGACAAAAAGTGAATGATAATAGTTATTTATTATGGTCCTCCATCTAAAATGTTAAAATTAATGCATTATCGGCAAGAACATTGAACAAAAGGATGCATTAATCTGAATTTCAAACTTATTTAACTCGGTAATCCACTCTAATGTCTATTCACATGAAACTGAAGTAGTACTCTCAATACATTATGTTTGCGATCTAGGAACACGGCACACTTTGCTATGCGAGGAATGACATGGAACACAGTTTAGGAAGACAGTAAAAGTAATAGCAGGCCATTCCTCAAGTGCATGTAGTGGTGACAATATAAAGGGACATTAAGATTGCCATAGGGGATCTTATATAAATATTGTCTTTCAGAAATAGGTCACTCTTTGGCATTTATAAAAGCACTGAATCTTTTTACAGAAAACATAAGATATGCATGTATTTTATATCCCTGCTTCCTACATAAGTAAGTATATTTAATTTACGTAATTATAGTAAACAGTTACTTTTCAAACTTCAGTTAATTAAGACCTACAGTCGGTAGCAAAAATGTCCAAACACTAGCAAAAATTCCTATGTTAAAAAAGTTAAATAAATCCTTATCGAATCACGTTCTTACACTGACTAGGAACAGGATTCGACAAGGATTTATTTAACAAAACAGAATGAAGTGTACTTTTTTTACATAGGAATATTTGCTAGTGTTTGGACACTTTTGTTAGCGACTGTATGTAAATTTTATATTAAAAAAAAAAAAAAAAAAAATTTATTAATGAACATTTTCATACTGAAAATATTGCATTGGAATAATTTAAACATCTATAATCCAGAGTTTAAACATAAATTATAAAGAAATTTTAAGCAGTTTCTTTTTTATGAACTTGTTTTGGTTCTTCTGAGACAATTTTTCTTGCGATTTAAATCTTATTAATTCAACTAATTTTAAAAATATTTTTTCATTTGAAAACGATCTTTTTCGCCCTTTTTATTACGTTCTCTTGCCCATATAAGGTAGAAAAATATTGGTTTAGAGTAAAATTTTAGAAATTGAATTTTTGCTATAATTGCATGTTTTAAAATCTCCTGAATTCGAAGTTCCGGTTTTTAGCAATTGATGTGTGAGTATGTGAGAGTTCATAAATGTTACTAGAATAACTCAAAAATAATAATAAAAAGAAAACACCACAAAACAGGCGTTTTAAAGTAATAAGTACAAATCTTTGAATAAACACCATAAAATGCAATAAACTATCAACAATTCTTTCAGGTCGAAAGAACACACGACCATTCGTCAGGTGAACAAAGTAGGCAAGAGTGCTGTAATCAAAACGGCAACGCACAAAACCGTTTTAAGTGAAGAGCAAAAGCATATAAAAACGAATGTAAATATAAATACTGATGTAATCACAATTGTCAAATGGAAGAAGAAATTAAACAAATAAATAAGATTAAAAAATATAACAAAATATAAAAAATTTAAAAACAACAAAATTAAACGAAAATCAAAGTTATGTGAGTAATTTCCAAGCATCAGACAAGAACGGAGTGGAAGAAATATCATTAACAAGATTGTTCGAATTTTTAAATATATAAAAACTCCATAGATATCCAAATGGGAAGAGGAGGCAGGAGATAAAATTATGTTGGTTTCAGTAAAATCAAAACAATGACCATGAGCCCGGGAGGGGGAAGCAATAGAAGGTTTAAAAATCTCTTCATTAAGAACATTCCGACTGTGCTCATTTATTCTATATTTCCGAAACAATTGTTGCGAGTTTATTGCATTTTATGGTGTTAATTAAAAGATTTGTACTTATAACTCAAAAACAGGTGTTAACAGTGAAACCAAATTATCTTTCTGTCAAATATTTATAACTATGTTTGAAAATGCCTTTAAATGCATTTAATTTCGTATTTTGAATGTTTTTGTTATGCTAAACTTAAATACATTTTTTAATATTTAAGAATATTATTTGTATATAATTAATAGGCAAAATTAGGGTTACTTAAAATTAATCGAATATGTTTCTAAAAGAGTTGTGAGTTAAAATTCTTAAAACCTCTTAAATTTTTAAATTTAATAATAGTTTTAAATATTTTATGAACAGAGCTCCAGTATTTATGGGAGTGTTGGGTATTTTCCCACGCACAGAGACACATGCCCAATAAACTTGTTTAGAAAATAGACAGTAAATGTTAAAATACAATACTTATGTAAGAAAGTTCGAAAAAAAGAAAAAGAGTACCAAAAGACTGAACCTTGAAAAGATCCTTACACCGTGAAATGTAACGATAAGTAATAAAGTATGGTAAAATAAATTAGTGTGATTACTTATCAAACAACAGATTGCCTAGTATTACCAAAACTGATTAAAATCACCCTGATTCAGAATCAAGTTTAGCACATACTGAATCGTTTCTTGTATTTAAACAATGCCTATCAAATTAACATAATGACCAGTAGAGAAAACAGCAAATTATTCGAAATAACCATAGAACACTCACAAATTGAAGGCTAAAATTAATTATAAGCTACTTAAACACTACTACAATAATTAAAGATTAATTCTACCAACTATCCAATTATTCATTTCCATAATAACAATTAAAAGAATTACACGAACAAATCTGTATCTTAAAACAAGGGACATTTTGCTTGAATTATACGTACTTTATGAAAAGGAAACATGCTCAAACAACATACACTGTATAATAAATTTGAAATACTTCCCGTATAATCATCCTAATCTTGAAAATTTATAAATATTCAGTTTAGTAATCTAAGTTCAGTTAACTATGCTGTTCGTCACATTGTCTCCTAGAAAGCCTTCATTAAGGATACTCATTAACAGACGCATAAGAATCTCTCGGCTGTCTATTTATTTTCTAGGCATTAAGCAACGAGATTTCCGGAAATTAATTTCAGAAATGGCGATGTCATGCATTTAATTAGGTTGCATTCTTAGAATAGGTGTGTTATTCGAGGCACACTTTATGCATATATTCGTGCACATTATTTTTAAAAATAATGGTTTGCAGTACAAGAATCCTCAATTACTGTTATTCCTGTACCGGAATACAGGATATTTTCCTGCTCGGACAGATAAGGGAATGTTAAAGCATGCATAGTGCATTATACAATTTTGTATGTATCCCTTAAATACTATTTGAACGCGGAATGGTTAAATTTATAATGTAAATATATTTCTAGATTATATTAAACCGTATTTAAGAGAAGAATAGAAGAAAATATGAAAAGAAAAATGTCACATAAAAAATATTAAAAGATGTAACGCATAATAAATGAAAATAACATATATTTAATTAAAATTAATTTAATAAATCACGGGAGATAAAATTATAAAAACAACTGATACATAGAATAAGATGAAAAAATAGTTTATTTTACGTATAAATAAAAAAATAAAAATAATACTGTTAATTTACATTGACATCAACTGTGACATAGTAGAAAAATCCAATTTTTTGAAAAATAAACTGTTTTATACAAGTGTAAGAGGTGTCATATACAATTTTTTATTTTTTTTTTATTTGTTCAATAATTTGATTAAAAATATCATTTAAACTGATAAAGTAATTTTGAAAACAATAAGTTTATAAGTTTTTTTTTTTTTTTTTTTCAAACTAGAAAGTTAATACAACGAATCGAGGAACGAAAGAAAGAAAAAAACTTATTTGTACTTATAATTGCATATTTTTTGCTTTTAAATACTCAGTGTACTTTCACTAACTTTCACGTATAAAAATGAAGAAGAATATCCTACTAGTTATTGAAATTACCTTCAATAGATATTAATCTGTCTGATGTATTTTTTATAAGAGTTTTTCCCATACTTAAGAATGTAAAAATAGTTACCTAAAACAATAATTCTGCGCTCAAAGCTGGTAGGCATGAAGGTGCCGGGTTCAACCCCAGGTCGCGTTCACCGGCCTGGCCGTTCGGAGTTTTCCGTGATTTTCTCCGAAACTTGCTTAATACGGGTTAGGACCCCTTAGAAAGATCTCCACAAAGGGTATTTCCCCTCAGACCTAGGACCCTAGAACAATCAATCTTAATCCCCACAACAACTAATATCCATTTCATGAGCAATGAATTTTTATAATGTAATACTGTAATACTAGTTATCCATTAACAGTTAATATATATATATATATTAAACAACACTCCCAAAAGAAAGCTTACCTCATCTGTTACTTAACTAATACAAAGGCCAGGAAAGTTCATCTAATTTAACAGTTTAGAAACTGTGACTATACACAGCAGACATTACTGTCAATTACTACATGGACCCGGTCTTCACAAAATATCAGAAAACTAATTAGGTATCATGACAAACTTGCTCATAACTCCAAACCAAATTATTCAAATTCAGCAGGATTAATCAGCAGCCATTCAAATACAGTATACCATTCAAGCTCTAGAATGAAAGCATATATGATTTGATACCTTATTTAAAGCAGCAGATGAGATTGCATGGCTTTGCCTAAGTGCCAATATATTTGTATATATATGAATTCCACTCTCGTGCGTAATTTTGTATAGTGCTGCGTTGGGGATTCAGTTTGAATGTATACATGTTCTAGTAGTTTTGGAACTAATATTGTGAGAAGAAATTCCAATTGATATGTTTTGCTAATATTAAGAGTACCCAAAATTAATTTCTGAGATGTCACCTTTCTTAGAACATACATATTAATAAATGATTGTTTTTCATTGATATTTATCATAAAAATTCTTTATAATTTATAAAAAGTACCATCTGTTCAAAATTTAAATTTACATGATAATTTTGTAATTAGAAAAAATATATATATTTTACAATTTTGTAATGATTTTAAATTTTTAAACTCCTGTAATTATTTTTTATTTTTTGTAGACTTCGCACTTACTTTGTTCGCCTGACGAAGGTTCGTGTTTTATTTCAACTCGAAACAATCATTGACAGGTTTTTTTTTTTTTTTTTTTTTTTTTTTTTATGGTATTTATTCAAAGATTTTTACTAATTATAGTCACGGTTTGTAGAATAACATCAAATATCTGATGTCTCAGATATCTCAGCATTGTTGTAAACTCCATCTCCTTTAACCATATGAAATTTTTAATAACGACAACTGTTAGAAAATAAAGGTGGTGAACAAAAGTAAGTAGGTAAGTAAAAATCACCATAAGGATTGCTATGTTAATGATTTCATTTGACTTATATGTCATAATTTAATTATATAAAAATACATTTCAGTTAGAAATTTCTTAACTTAAAAAACAAATTGCGATGAGCCAGGAGCCAGAGATATATTTGTGACTGAAAATACGCAAATTTAAACATCAAATTTAATTTTTTAAATACATTTTTTACCTTATTAAAAAAAATTTTTTTTTTTCAAAGTTTTGAAAATCTATATCATAGCCTAACATTTCCAAAAAGTTATATAACAAAATGTTTATATAATATGCACTTGATTATTACATCATATTTTTTATAAGGCAAAAAACTTCGCAAAACACGCCCAGAAAGTTTTGTATGTTCTAATAGTACGGAAGCATTCTTGTGAATTACCTTCTTAAGAGTTATTTCCACGACCATTCTGCTGAACAAAGCACCCTTGTGTGCTAAACTTAAAGACTTAATCAGAGAGAGACTTCGCAAAGTTTCATTTGTAAAGCATGCATTCCGAAAGCTCATCTACATAGCAAAACGACACTGTATTATCCACCACATCACCCAAATGAAACCCTTCATTAGGGTGCTCATTAGCACTGCAGGTGGGGGAGGATGAAGATGGAAATCGTTCCGGCCATTGGTTTATTTTCCAGGCACTAAGCTCTCAGATTTAACAATAGATATTAGTTCCGTAATGGTGTCATCCGTACTTAATTAACATGGCGCATGCACAAATTTCCAAAGCACGCAACAGTAGTTCGGATATGGTAAGAGAATGAGTCATAAGTATGTTGTTTAAATAATTATTAATTTGGAAGAGAGGTAATCAAGGGCACCTTGGTGATTGTTGATTACGCCAAACTTCGAAAATGTAAATATTACAAGGGTAAAGAACTCTAATAATATGTTTTGTAATGCGACATACAGAAAGATTTAGTAATCTGTTATGTAATCTAAAATGGACAATTTTTGAAGAAATTTTAAACTCATTTAGCAATAATTAAATTAACACAATTGAACACATAATATTTGGTTGTAACATTTAAAGAGTTTTTCATGCATAATTATGAGACATAACAAATTGTGCTTCTTAGAATGATATAGAATTTGTTTGTTTCTTTTGTTTCTTCTTCTTCTTATTATTATTATTATATTACAGGCATAGGAAACTCGTGAAAAAATTTTACCTCGGATTTTTGACGAAAATTAAAAAAAATGGTGTTGTGTCTGATTGTAGGTTAGTCAGTTTGCTATTTATTTATTTATTTTTATGTAGAGATTATCTCGAGAACAAACAATCGTAAAGAGATCGGAACAGTTTTAAAATGCCCTTTATGGTAATGGAAAGAACCTCATTTATTTTCAGCTTTCTAATTTGAAACTTTCGTAAGTTATTCGCAACTTATGTTTTTTTTTTTTTTTTTTAACATGAGAGAATAAAACAAAATTTTGCTTAAACGTGCATTAAAAAAAAAAAAAAATCTTTAATCGTAAAGGTATCAAATTACTTTGAAAATATTTATGATGTATTCATAAGCATCATTAACTATGAATATTCTAATTCGAATACTTCGTAATTTATTGAAAAATTACGATTTTTTTTTTAAATTAATGGCGTAATAGAACTAAATCTCGCATAAACACATAACAAATTTTGCATTTTTATATATGCAATATTTTGATCTTAAAAATAGTAGACGAGTTTTAAATATACATGATATCGGTACGAACATCATTAGCTATAATAATTCTAATTAAAAAACTTTCTAGGTTATTCGAAATTTAAGATTTTTAAGAAATTTAAGATTTTAAGAATATGGGAGAAAAGGCAAAATTTAGCATAAACGTGAATTTTGAGGATTATTGATTGCAAGTAGATTGCAAGTAGTACAGAGTTCCATCAAAAATAAAATAAAAAATGACCTTAATAAAATTTACCAGTCAATTAGGATAATGTAAATTTGATAAATAAATGTATTGAAGTGGAGAAAATTGGCGTAGTGGGTGGGGCATTTCAGTCTGTGAACATGACGGGTGATCGGCCTTCATTGCTTGAATACAGTACATGTATTATTATAAAAATTAGGAGAAAAGATAAATACTGAGGAACTAAAATAAATCTACACATGATATTTATATGTATATATATATATATATATATATATGCTTAAATAAATATAACGAAGAATAGCTGCTTTAAACATTTTTTTTTTCCTATTATTGGAAGCCGAGAAAATTAAAGATAAGACGGAAAACACAAACATGACCAGCTTGTATTAGCGGAAAATGTTCCTCACAGAAGTCAGAATTCATTGTAATGTCGGTTTTTTCGCCTCGTGATAGTATGAAAGGAAAAACAACATCTACAGGTATAGTAGAAGATAATACGACTGGACAAATAATAAAAAAATTTCTAGATATTTTAACTTCTTTTTAAGTCGGTAGTCTCATGATGAGCTCAAAAGTATCTTGTATAATTTATTCTTATAAAACAAAATAAGCAAGCTCGATAAAATTCCAATATTTCTTTTTCTTTTTCTTTTTTCTTTACGTTGAGACACCATAAGGCACTTTATTAGAACGAACAGTGACGATGTTGAAAATCAAAATTAAAAAATATACATATAAAACTGAAAATCTATGACAAAAAAGAAATGTAATTTATATTTTGTTTCTCCCTTCAATAGGATATGCAGCAAAACAATACGTCAGATAACACAAAGACTTTTCAATTCAGTTCGTTGCAGTCTTGTTTTGTAATACATCATATTTAAAAAAAAAAAAAAAAACTTTATTATTATAGAGATGAATCCCAAGGCTAAAAGAGCCACTGCAAATACAAATTTAGTATAAACTATTAAGTAAAATTTGTTATGAGTTCGCAAAAGATCAATTTTTTCATTTCCATTTTTTTTTTTTTTCTATTGCTAATAATACTAAATTCATTCCTTTAATAAAGGTGAAGAAGTGTTTTCTCTTCTTGAAAAAAAAAAAAAAAAAAAAAAAAAACTAGCAATATCTCTGGCATGGGCTTAAAAAAAAGTTCTTTCAAACTTAGTTTTACATAAAAATAGAAAAACATTCATTAAGTTAAAGAAAAATATTCATTAAGTTACGGAAATTAAGTTAGTTTAAAACATACATTAAACATTAATATTTAACACGATATACATTTGTACACTTTCTAAGCAAATGCCATAAATTTCCATGATATGCAACAGTTATTCTGGATTGAAATAGTTATTGTTTTTTATTATTTCGTTCCGAAACAACTGTAGCTTGATTTTGTCATATATAATACTTGCTTAAGAAGTTATTAACCCTTTAATTCGTAAATAATGAACATTTGTCTCGAAGATCTGCAGTACCCGATCAAAAAAAGACTTCTGTTGACATGCTTATTAAAATATTTATTAAGTTATATATAAATCATATTAAGTAATATTTGCTGATGAACGACTGTAAAAATGACAAATAACAGTCATTTGGGATTGTAGATATTCCATTAGATCTATTGCAAACACTGTGCCGCAGCAAGAAAAGTGACACAACTCAAAAAGTAGAAATTTTGAGTTTATATCATCAAAAATTGTGTGTAAAATGTTCTGTACACATACATAAAGAGAGAGAGAGAGAGAAAATTTCATTTCTATCTCGAAAATTATTCACTTGAAAGGCAATTGAGTTAGTTTTATATGAATGCTTTATCATTATTTTTCAACTGATTTTTCTCAAATGTTGCTTTTTGATTTGTGTCACTTTTCTTGTCAGCGTAGATATGATGCATTTGACTAACACTATCAAATAAAGGGGTTAAGCATCATTTAACACGATTTTTTTCAATGGCTTTTATTACGTAGTGGTTTGATTTTAATTAAATTAATCGAAAATTGTTTTTAAAACATAATTGATTTGTTGGAGAAAACAAGGCAGAGTAGAGGGAGAAAATTTCTATCATAAAGTGTAGTTTTAAAAATGTTCTAACTAAACTACAAATGAAAAATAAATTTAGCAATTATTTTTGTTTAAGGTCATACAACTTTGTTTAAAAATAGCTATCACGACTGAGAAAAATCTAACCCAGTAACGTTTAAGTATGAGAAATAATAAAATGGAATAAATCAGTAGTGTGAAATAATATCTTTTGACCTCTTATCTGAGCGAAAAATCTTTTCATGCAACGATATTCTTATTTAATTTTAAGCTCACTTGAAGGTCTGTCAATCCGTATCATCATTCCTGTACAATCCATCACTTCTTTTTTCCATGGCCGGACAAGAAAACGTGACAAGCTCTTAACGACGCAAAATTCCTGCAAAATCCACGACGGATATTCACAACGACACCATTTCTGGAATGCTCGCGTTATAAAACGTCACCGGTATTAAGGGTCAAGAAAAGTTCCAAATGGTCAGTGGCAGCAGAACGTGTCCACTTACTGTCAACTGTCAGTGCATTTCATTTTGTTAAAGGGACAGGAAACCTAAAAGGAACTGGAATAGAAGTTGACAATGTCCGAAAGAGCTTTAATGCGCTGCTTCTTTCTGAATGTCCTCCACCCCCACAGTGTTCGATTTTCTTCAGACGATTATGGATAAGCATCTAAAACGAAAGGTCGAGACTTTTCCCCACTTTTCCATCCTGATGAAATTCGCTTTCAATCGATCAAAAGGAGGCTTTTCTCGTAAAGCTGTTATCGTCTAAAAGGCGTTTTTCTCTTTCGTTTTAATCAGAGTGCGGATTGCAGTGGATTTTAGCTTTCTTTTCCCATAAAGTGGATTGAGTTTTTCATCAGCAAAGTATAAAACAGAAAATAAGTGAAGAGAAACAACAACGAGTTGTCCAAGAAATAGAATTAAATCCGCGAGTGCCGCTGTTAGTGACAAAACAAGTTAAAACACGAGATTCGGTTAATGAAATTTTGGCTTTAAGAGTTGATTTAATTTATTTATTTTGCTTTATCAGATGAAACTTTTTGTGACAGAGTTGTCATTAAATCTTAATTTGGTAAAAATAAATAAATAAAAACTGATAGGATGTTTTCTTGACTTCTACTTCTTTTTTTTTTTTTTTTTTTCCTTTTCTTTTTCTTTTTTTTTTTCAGATTCTAAGAATAAAATTATATTTAAAGATTAACTTTAGTTTATTAACAGTTTACTTCAACAGCTAAATAAATTTTGCAATTAATTCACAAACTTTACATCTGCAATATATCTGATGCCAACATTTTCTAATTTCTAGACTAATAAAACTATAAATCAAATTTGTACTTTTTTATCGCATTCTATCACGACGGGACTTTAAAGTTCTATAATATTAAAAAGCGAGTAAAATCGAAATTACGGAATGAATGGCAAACATACTCACAAGGATAGTGTATATTACTCTAATCACATTCCATGGCACAAGGTGCTACACGAACCCGTTTTCATTTGAGAAGTTACTGCGTAGCGTTCTGTGACAGTTACTGATTTTTAGTTTTCGCAGCTTTTACCAGTGTCATAAGTAATTTATGTATCACTGGAAATTCTAACATAATATACATACATATATATATACATATTTCATTTTTATAAATATATATAGGCAGGCCTTGCAGCGTTCCTAAAACTTTACACTCATCTTATTATATTGCCACCATGCTTTTAAGCATATTATTTTAGCATGCAAACAGTCAAAAATAATCAAGAAAACTTTCTTATTGACGGTACTGTTGGCAATATAATAAAGTAAAGGCAAAATTTTAGGAACGTTTTGAGGCTTGCATAGATGATAATATATATATATATTGCATTTTTTTAAGACTTTGATCCTTTTTCGATCACTGTGTATAGGGTGTAAAAGAAAAATCTGTCTATAAAAGGGTTATTTTTGACAAGTTATTATAGATAATGTGATGATCCAACACCACGTGGAATTTTTAATATAGAATGTTTCATGTGCAATTTTTAATTATTTACAAAGGCGGAGACGAATGTCCTGATTCACGCCACAAACTTATGCACATTTATAACTATATAGACTGTACTTGTATTTCGCAATAAGATTGGAAAACACGCTTAGTTTTTTTCCTATACACTATGTCTTTGACATAAGTCACAGGATAAATCACACTAACAAAGATACGATGAGTAAGGAGTTTAATTAAAGCTAACATTGTATACATTTGTCAAGTTTTGTGCGATAACCAAGTAAAAAAAAAAACCTTTATAATTATTGTTATTTATTATTTTATTGGTATATAAAACTTCACGACTTTCTAAGTCTGCTTTTAAAGTTTGGTGATTTCACCTGCAATAAACAGAGAAATTTAAACCTTTAGTTTTGGTTAGTTTTTTTTTTTTTTTTTTTTTTTCTGTCGCCCTGTACCAATGGTACATAAAATTTCCGCCCCATTGAAGCCTCACTAATTACTCTAATGAGAGATATGGATATCTTTTATGCTTTATATCATTAAAATTCACTTTAAATAATTAAAAGAATATATTAGAAATGTATTTTTTATTTCTTTCATAATTCAGGGCATAAAAGCTTATAAAAAGAAGCGAAATGTTGCTTAACCTCGTTTCACAAATATTTACAATACAAATGTTTAAATATGTTTTTCCTCCAATATACTTTTCTACTGCATGTTTAATCTGTATATAAAGGATAATTTTAGCGTTTGTTAAAATTATAATTTCAATAATTCGGCTTCATTAAATCTTTTTTCAATCTGGGAGATGTTTGAATTTTGTTTTATTTATTAATTATTCTGATTTATTTGTATATATAATATTTTTAAAGATTGAAATAAATAATAAATCTTCTAAGAATCTCTAAATTTTAACAAACAATATTAAATAAACATTTATTGGAAATATAATATAATCGAAATATACCATAAAGAATAAAGTCATTAAGATCGAAATCATATCTGCCAAGTATCACATTAATAATCGGAAGATTTTTAGCACCCGCTTTTTTTTTTCACACCAGTCTTTTTTTTAGAATAATTTTATACTTATGTAATCGTAACTACATTTGACGATAATTACTCTGAAAATAAAGTTGTATGGAAAAAAGGGCGTGTATTAAAAATCTTCTGATTCATAATTAGTTTGTTGGCAGGTATGTCTAAATCTCTCTCTCCTTTTTTTTTCTTTTTAGTTCCCATACTGGTAAAACAAAGCAACTTAAAAAAAAAAAAAAAAAAAAAAAAAAAAAAACTTAGCCTATTTTTGTTTTCTAAGCAATAGATACAAAAAATTCTCCACAAAACAGAATATAATTTAGTTCGTCAGGACTTATTTGAATCTATTCTTCCACATAAAGGCATACAGTAACTGAATTTCATTCCCTAGCTTCGGTTACTACATTATTTCTTAATATTCCTTTGGTATAGCTTTAGCATAGGAACCTCTTGGTTTCTTTTAAATTATTACTATCATTTTGGTGAGATGAATTAAAATGGCTATCGCAATTGTGTAATTAAAGATTTTGGCGGGGAACGTCCGAGCTACTTCGGTGGAAAATTTCAAATTTCACCAAGGTTTTCTATACTGAAGCTATTCCATTCCTTTAGCACGATTTTTCTAAATTTTATTTCAATTATTTAAAAAAATGTTACGACGTTCATATTTTTTCAACATAAAAAGAAATATATTTACTAATTTATTTATTTTCTTTTGGCATCATATATATATATATATATATATATATATATATATATATATATATATATATATATATATATATATACATATATATAAATTTATATTTAATATATTCTGAACTAATTATTCGATTAAACTAAATAATCTGGTGTGTCACTCACACGACTTTCTCTTACCCTGAAATATAATACTATAAATACAGGTTAGAGATTAAGAGGTAAGATAATGAGTACTGTTATGTAAACATGTGTTAAACAATTCAAATTAGGCTTCGGAAGAGTTTTATATGATAATTATATCTGTATGAAGGGGCTACCGCCCCACTCAACCCCCTGTTTCAATAATGCACCTACATTTATATACAATTTAAATCCGTTAGTAAAATTAAAAGTTCACTTAAAATTATTCAGACAATTTTCTCACTCTAAGCGACACAGACAAAGATCAAACGTTAAAAAAACTTGACTACGGTAATCAGGAAGCCTCAAAACGTGTAAATATACAAAAAAAAAAAAAAAAAAAAATCCAGCGATGAATATGTAGCTTAAAAACGTACATTATTTACCATATCTCTATGACGAATTCATTTCAATTACCGAACAGCTTTCCTGGAAATGGCAAAATATTATTAATAAAACACATGGACTAACAACAAAAAAAATAACGTTATCGCTTAAATATTTGCAGCCCTGTACATCTTTCGAAGATTATATACAGACCACATGGTGCACCTAAATATAATCCTATAGTAATAACACATGACCCAGCCTGAAATACACTTTCATCAATTTGCAACTATTATCGCTCTTTTGTCTAGTTCTTTGTGTAGCACTGTAAACGAACAGTGAATGATTTCCCTACCATATTCTACATGAGACATGTTTTTACACATATAAAAAATATATATTCGTTTCATTTGGATTAGTGCAGTGTATAGATGTTAAACTCTACTTACTAATAATTTCGGCCATAGACGTAATGTATTTGAATTCTCTTGGGCGTCCCTGTACACGAAGCATTTGCTTCATCTCAACGAAAAGCTTAGTGTAGCATCCCTATATCATACACATTTGGAATACCAAGTTTGGACTTTCTGATACTATTTGTTCTTGAGCTATGCTGATAACACACATGCAGACAGACACACAGACCATTCGCAAAAAAAATTTTTTTTCGGATACAGGGAACCTCAAAACGTGTAAATATAACAAAAACTCACGTTCGAAAATTTGACCCTATAGCAATACTTTCTCTACCTTATGGGTAAGAGAAAGTAAAAATATGGCGTTAGCTAGATTTTGTCCTAATTAATATATGTACCAATTTTTGATAAAATCTAATTATCCGAACTGATAAATGATAACCTTTCAGTTTTATATGTTTAGATAAAAACAAATATATTTGCACGTTCATTCAAAGTGACAGATAAAAATTGGTAACGATGCTATCTCAAAGAAATAATACGACCTGTTGTTCTAGAAAAAAAAAATTAAATTAAATTAAATTAAAACACGACTTTTTTTTTTTTTTTTTTTTTTACTTTTTTGTACTTTTATTAAAAATTTATTAACTTGTAGTGCGAGTTAATTAAAAGCGAATACGATGAATATTAAAAATAAAAAATAAAAATTATGTAATATCTTTAAAAAAGAAGTGTCGTTTGGTAAGTGCCATTAACAACAACACTCTTCTAAAACACAATATGCTTTCAATGAGATGTTACATAGATAAGGTTACGTAAGCTCTCTTTCTTTATGTTGGAAATATCCTTAAAATTTGACGAATCTACTCACTATAGAAACGATGAATAGAAATCGTTATCCCAAAACTGACCACAAAGCATTTTTTTAAATGATGCTGAGCTAGAGTCACTTAAAGAAAAAAAAAAAGGAGTCAAAAAATGAATTGAGATTTAGATAATTTAAACGCTTTGTAACATGTGATTCGTTAAAAATTGTTTTAAAAATGGTTAAATTTTAAAAGTTAATTTTATTATACTTATACACCGCAAAACAAATCACGAAAAAAAAAAAATGTTTTATATTTTAGGTTAATAACGGCGTAAAAGATAAATTAAGAATCTTCTCTCTATCTTTTACAATTTCCTTAAGTCCAGTTACTAAATCCCATGTGGAAATCTAGTGAAAATTGTTGCTGGAATTACGCATTACTTGATATACTCCGTTTTTACATTTCAGAAATTACAGACCGTTAAATTTGTCTCTGATTTACAGTATAATAATAATAATAATTTTTCATATGGCATTTTGATGTTAATTTAAAAAAAAAAAAATGTATTTAATCTTTTTTTTTAGCTGTAAAATAATATATAAAAAATTAAATAATTCATACTTTTAAAAAACAAGAATATCTTTAACGGTTGTTAATTTTCTGGATGTGAAAATTGATATATTTGGTAATGAATAATTGTAGTAATCAATTTACCCATTTAATAACAAGAGCTGTGGCTTCCCAACGACAACAAAAATAAATCAAATGCCGTGGAGACAGGTTTTTACAATGTTAATAATCATAGGAAAGGGAAATCGCCATCAATATAAGGATTTTCCTTTATATATTTTACAGACAGACCCCCATGGCACGATTTAACATCCTTTTTTACATAAGTAGTTTTAATGATATGTTTCATAAGGAAAATGATATAAACTGTTCTTCAGTCTAAAATAGTACCATTCACTATAAAAGCACAGAATAGAAATTGTAAATTGCGACCTGTGACTTTTTGCATTAATAATAATAATAATACTAATAATAATAGATTGCTGTTAAGTTGAACAGATGAATAACTAATACAAAATAAAATATCAGCAGGAAAACATTTAAACAAATCGCATTTTCTCTAGCATACCATCTATTAAAAATGATAAAGCTTTAACACTGTCTAAAGGAGTTTATTGTATCATTAATATGCTACAAAACCCTCCTAAAAAAAAATTAGAAAAAAAAAAGGGGGGGGGGGGTTCTAATAAGATCCCAAAAAGATAAAAGCAAAATAAATAGCTCAAAAAATAAACATAATTAATAAGTATCGGAGCACAATTTTTAAATACTTTGAAACATATGAAAGTTTATTAAACGTTACAAAAAGTAAAGTTAACCACTGCCTATCATATGATATAGAAATTATCGGAAATACAAAATAAATTAAATTTGACATAATCGATAAATTAGATGCGGTAAAATTGGAATAGATTAATCAACTGTGCAAAGGTAATATTTAATACCATAATGTAAGATAAGCTTAAATTTGCAAACATAACATATAATGAATGCATATAGCATATAAATCTTGATATTCTGGTAATATTTTGATAGTTGTGTACTCGAAAAATATTAATGGCAATTTATCTACTATTGTAGAAATATAAAAACAAGTTAAAATAATACATAGCTTAATTAATATTTAAACAAAGATATAAATCATGGAAACTTCTGAAGAAGTTATATATATATATATATATATATATATATATATTTTTTTTTTTTTTTTTTTTTTTTTTTTTGCGGGGGGGTGGTAAAATTAAATCATTCTGTGTTTTAGATGATAATGAATGAAATATTTCTTATTATGATGTTGATGACTTTTTTACCAGATTCTGAATTGTATTCATATGTATGAAATTTCAAGGCTGCTTTCTTTTCTAATTCTATATATTTTTTTGTTCGTATATAAACCCAGTTTAAAAAGAAAAAAAAAAAACTTGTAAAAGAAAAACTACATCTAGGTGTGTGATGTTGAAAAACATCACATATCCCTTTTTAAAATAAAATAATAATAATAATATAAATTACATTTTATTTATTTATTTATAATACAAGCAAACATTATATTTCTTATTCTAAAAGAATTTAATACAATTTTGTTTATTTCGCTTATGCTATTTTATTTTTATTTCTATTTCATTAATCTGTAATTTCATATAATTTATTGTTCTTTTTCCTGCTCTAAATCTCATCAAGTAATAATTAAATAAAATATCAAAGAAAGAGAAACCCATTCATTTTATGCTTTAAAACCGCAGACGATTTTTTTTATTGTAGCTTCCTGTCTCCGATCAAACGTTTGAAGATTCCGTTGAATCATCATAGCTGAAAATAATTTCTAATATTTTTTTATCAATTGATTTTGCACTTTTAGCCAAATTCTGGACACCTGACAAAATTTAATCACATCATATGACGTAATTTAATTTTTAGCCAATCTTTTAACTATTATTTAGGTTTACCAGATATAAAATTTAAAATGTGTTCAGCCAACTTGATTTTTGATGCCAATGAGATTTGGCGAAATAAATTTTTTAGCTTGCTGTCTGTCATTCTGTAAAGATGTTATATTTTTATCATTGACTGGAAATGTCGAAATGTGTTCTGTTTAGAAAAAGATATCGTAATGGCTTCCATTCTTCTTTTGGATGTCTGTCTTGAAATAATAAACAGGAATTCTCCATCGTGAATGTTTTCGAATATACTTATTCCATGTTGTCCAAGAATATCATTAATATATGTCTTATAAGAGTAATTAAACATCTCATTTACTAAATGGAAAATGACTCGATGCTATGTTTTGTTTTACGGAGCTTATGGAACCGGGTTCCCTGTACGTCATGGCCGCTTCATACTTTAGATATCTCCATCCCAGCTCTTCATTAAATATATGTGGTGCCAGACTCAGGCCGGATAATATATCCGGATATCCAAAAATTTTTTTTCGTCTTGAAAAATTTGGGCATCGACATTGAACTACTGTTTAACGAATATAAACAAGTGTACTGCAATACTCGAATTTCTGCGTTAATCATTCTACACATCCTGATTAATTCATGAATGCGAAGTTTTACGTTGTTGAAGACTGTTATGTTTTTAAAACAGCTGCCCCAATGATGATCCAAAAAGAAATTAACTACGTTACGGTGAACAGCACCGAATTTAACCGGTTTCTTGTTCATCTTTACTAAAGGCTAGTGTGCTGCGAGATGTGATCTGTGATTTTTTTTTAAAAAAGAGATTACTTGGTGTCTACGGTACCGATTCTTATCGCCGATATTATGTGATGCCATGCCGGTGGACTTTCCACGGTTTCATTGAATAACATCCTCTCTACAGTCTGCAATGTTCGCAATTTGTGACCGTCTTATGCACTTACCGTTCGGTATTAAATGATCGTTGATTCATCGGTGATAGGAGAATTGCCAAATATGGGTTGTCTTTCTAGAATCTGTGCAGTTGAATTACCGTGTTCATTTTTTTTTTCTCGCGCACTCATACAGGAGAAAAGCCTTACAGTTTTAAATAAAAGAATAAATAAAATACCGTAAATAAATAAATTTATATTTATATATATTTTTGTTTTAGCTAAAAGAAGATTCGGAAAAGGGGTAAGTTTCCTTTGGAATCAATTTATTGTGCCAATAAAAAGAAGCATCTGCACAAAAGATATTGTGTATCTGAAGTCTATGGATAAATTTAAATCTAAATATACAGGTCCTTTCATTGTCACAGTTAAACATTCCCCTGTTTCATTTTCAATTAAACGGTTACATGCTAGTGATGATAAGGCATTTCGTGTGCATATAGATAGAATTTTATTGGCACCTCCACGTAATAATCACTTATTTGACATTTATAATAATTCTAATTTTAATAAGAATCTCATTATTTCCAATGATACACATCAATATAATTTACGAAACAGAAAGTAATTTTCCATCATTTTTTTTTCCTTAGGTTAAAAGTTACGCAGTATAAATTTTTAAATATTTATAATGATTAAAGATAAATTAAATAAATTTGATGTATACTTACATCGCAACAGACCTGATCAACCTGTTGTGATTTTTATTTGTTGTGAAATTTCGCAGCTTGGATAATCAATGGCTGGTCCAGGAAATTATATTCTAAGCTGCATTGTCTTACAACAGCAGTGTATATCACTTTTGATATTTTTCTTTAACTTACTTGTTAATTATAATTGCATTTTATTAAAAGTTAACATACTAGAACAATATTGTGATTAAAAAAAAAAAAAAAAAATGTTAATGCAATTAATAAAAAAAAAAAAAAAAAAAAAACTTTGGTGCAGGTAATATTTTTATCATACATACATGCATATGTCTCATATATTCCAATTACAATTACCTATAAAAAAATGAATAAATAAAAACATGTGTTATTATTACTTTCTTTCAATATGTATTATTTGTTTAAACATTTTAATGAATATAAAAGGCTCACTATATATATTTGATAACATATAAATATACTTGGTTTTTATTTTGTCAAACTTTCATATTGAGATTGCTTATACATTTGAACTATGTATTTATTACAACAAATCCTTGTCCTACATGTACTGAAATGGATTCGTCAAAGTTTCTCGCCATGCATGGTAACATAAAAATTTACTGATTTCAGCATCTTACCACGAACTAATAATATATATGATGACTGAATTAATATGATTTTAAATCAAAGGACTTGAGCTCATTTTGTTTATGGATATATATTCTAACGACTTGTGTACACAGATTTATGGCCATACCACATTATATCTCATCACCATATAATATCCTTATTTTCTGTATTTGTATTTGTATTTTAATATTGTATAAGAATATTATTTTTTTTTTAAAGTATGCATACTAGATTTTCTATTGATAATATGACAATGTACGTATTTTATTTGTATTGGAAGCCATTCGTTTTTTGTTTTTGTTTTGTAATCAATCTATTTTACAAGATTGGAAATAATTTTATTTAATTTTAATTTTTGCTGAGTTTTCATATCATAGACGATGTAATGGCTGAACCCATTTTTTTTTCGGTCGACGGGGAGAAATATGTGATGTTGAAAAACATCACATATCCCTTTTTAAAATAAAATAATAATAATAATATAAATTACATTTTATTTATTTATTTATAATACAAGCAAACATTATATTTCTTATTCTAAAAGAATTTAATACAATTTTGTTTATTTCGCTTATGCTATTTTATTTTTATTTCTATTTCATTAATCTGTAATTTCATATAATTTATTGTTCTTTTTCCTGCTCTAAATCTCATCAAGTAATAATTAAATAAAATATCAAAGAAAGAGAAACCCATTCATTTTATGCTTTAAAACCGCAGACGATTTTTTTTATTGTAGCTTCCTGTCTCCGATCAAACGTTTGAAGATTCCGTTGAATCATCATAGCTGAAAATAATTTCTAATATTTTTTTATCAATTGATTTTGCACTTTTAGCCAAATTCTGGACACCTGACAAAATTTAATCACATCATATGACGTAATTTAATTTTTAGCCAATCTTTTAACTATTATTTAGGTTTACCAGATATAAAATTTAAAATGTGTTCAGCCAACTTGATTTTTGATGCCAATGAGATTTGGCGAAATAAATTTTTTAGCTTGCTGTCTGTCATTCTGTAAAGATGTTATATTTTTATCATTGACTGGAAATGTCGAAATGTGTTCTGTTTAGAAAAAGATATCGTAATGGCTTCCATTCTTCTTTTGGATGTCTGTCTTGAAATAATAAACAGGAATTCTCCATCGTGAATGTTTTCGAATATACTTATTCCATGTTGTCCAAGAATATCATTAATATATGTCTTATAAGAGTAATTAAACATCTCATTTACTAAATGGAAAATGACTCGATGCTATGTTTTGTTTTACGGAGCTTATGGAACCGGGTTCCCTGTACGTCATGGCCGCTTCATACTTTAGATATCTCCATCCCAGCTCTTCATTAAAAGGTGTTTTATAGATTTCCACAGGTATTTTGAAGAAAAGTAAAGAAAGAAGTTTTTCTTCAGGAAATTTACAGAATTTTATTTATTATTATTTTACTTTATTTATTTATGTATTTATTTATTTTGAAGGTTTCATACAGGTTAATTTGAGGAAGTTCGAAATATCTACACCGTTTTTTGCAGTTTTCTTGAATGGTTGTAGGATGGTCGTGTTTTTTACTTTAAATGCGTCTTTGATGAACTTCTGTATATGAAAAATATTATCCAATTGGACGGCATATTCAAAATTATTAAAAAAAAAAAAAAAAAAAAAAAAAAAACTTAAAACATACAGGAAGTCTCCCCCACCCCCCGGGAAAGAAAAAAAAAATTGAATGTATATTTTTAAAGTCGTTGAGTTTCACTAATATAAAATGAAAAAAAAAAAAAAAAATCCAACACTCAAGTTTACAGAATAGAACTCTTATATCATAGTAGCAGAGTAAAAAAATGTTTTCTTATATTAAGATCCGACGCTGATCGTCAATCATTAACACCTGCAATACTTTTAATCTCAATAGAAAGGAATGCAAGTGATGTATTAAAGAAATAATCTTGCGTGAGTAGAACATGAGAAATAAGAAATATAAGATAAAAGAGGGAAAATGAATTACCATCATTTTTCAAATTTTCTATCTATATAAATTCTATTTACCTGGAGAAGAATTTAAGGTATCAAAGAACTTCCTTTTTTATTTGCATGATCATCAATATCGAGAAAAAAAAATAATAATTCTGTGAAACTGAATACACTCTCTACTAGTCTAAATTTATCATTCAAACAACCATTGCCACAAAAACGAAATCCACAATGATATCAATTCATCACTGTCCATGGTGGAACAAAAACACTGTTGCCATTTTTTGTTTGGAAAAATTGTTCAAGCGGCAGAAAAACGTACTACATCTTTATCCATCGCTTTCTACCGACGCATTATCATAATTCACGCATAAAAAAGATAACATAGTACTTTTTTCAAAACAATGTGAGAACGCAAATTGTCTCCATAAACTGTTTTCCTGCAGTAAAAACTGAATTTTAGCGCATATGAACATGTATACGGAAAAGTTTTATGGAAAATTGCATAAGTATACACGTATTATACATATTTAAACGTAAATACTTAAAAAGAAGGCTAAAGTTGATGGATTGTAGCGTTGCTGAAACGTTTTTGTTCTAACTGAAAATGCAAAAAACTGCAGAATTTTCAACTTACAGAAAAAGACATTTTTTTTCTGCAAATACAGCATGCTAGAAATCCGTATGTGTTTTGTTTACAAGAATAATATTTCCATTTGCGTTCTTGTCGTGGAAGACTTCATTTAAAGCTCTTTATCATATAAAACATTTCTAGGTTTGAAACTTTTTTTTTTTTATTATTTATTTTGCATCGTGCTCAGAGGGAGAAATATTCTTTATTTGTTACCTTCCCTAACAAAAAGTAGAAGTGGAATAAAAATTTTCATAGGAGTTGCACATTTGGAAGTGTCTCCAGGCTAAATTTGCTTTTTACAGAAGCGTTTATCTATTTTTTCTTTCTTATCTGCCGTAAAATATCTAAGATAACAGTTTTCGTTTCCTCTTCACTTTATTCAGAGTAAAGTATACGGCATAAATGATTTATTACTATAAATCACTTAGCTAGTATTTTTATACCTTGGCTAGTATTGAATATATCACGTTTACTGAGAAAGTATGCTTTTTGATAAGATCGACAAAATCAGACATGCAATTTTTTTTTTTCTCCGATATTAAAAATGTTTTGCTGAATAACATTTTATTGCATACTTAGACTTAGATAACAAAGAAACTCCCCAGTTTATGGTCTAACAATCTTATTAACTAAGCTATAAAATTTAGATTATTTTTATCTTATCAAAGACTTTTTTTTTTTCCTTTAGATATTACATACTTATCAGAGTAGGCTTAAAATATCGAGAAAGCATCAGAGACTTAATATGAATGATACGTGTCAGTTATCATAAGAAAAATGAAAAAAGGGTAAATTTTCTGTTGTTATATATATATATATATATATATATATATATATATATATATATATATATATATATATATATATATGTTAAAAGATTAAAATACATTTAAATTAAAATTTATATATATATATATATATATATATATATATATATACATATATATATATATGAGTGTGTACTTATTAATCAACATTTAAAATTGTATTTTGATTTTTTTTTTTTTTTTAAGTATAGTTTTATTAGGATATTGCACAGAGAATTTTCAAAATTTTCTTAAGTTTTCCATACCCTTTCACAAAAGCTAATATAAGCCTTCAAAAGACATAAAACTTGAACCTTACAAGTTCTAGAGAGTGGACCAATGTCAAATAACCTACACTCTAAAAAATCACCTCTAGATTACGGTCAGTGAAAGGCAAAAAGTGTTCCAGTCAAATAAAGTTATGTCCATAAAGATTTCATGGCATTTTTCTGGAAGAAGGGAAGTGACCCTTTAAGAAACAGTCAACATTCTGAATTTTACAGCAATTTGTTACAAATAAGGGTAATGGACTTTTTTCGAATAAGAAAGCTGGCCGTATTATTTAACGCTCAAATCTCCGCAATTTATAGAAATTATTTAGAGAAAAAAATTTCAAATTTGAATTTATAAAGAGAAAGAGAGAGAGAAACTTTTTTTTTTCTTTTTTTGGCGAAGGGAGCTTGCAGTTAATTAAAAGGTCAATTCTCCAAATATTTAAAAAGTCAGTTCGCTTGCTGAAATTTAATAGCGTGTGTATAGCTCCGAGAAACAGATTTGCAATAAAATACACAAAATAGTTTGTTAATACATAGTTTGTTATTTATTTCTAACCTCTTACTCGTTGAGATGCGACAAAAGTCGAAAAAGAAAATCTTCGAATATTTTAAGTATTTGGGAATATTTTGACTGCTGATAAGCATACTTTAATTATTTGTAAATAAGACGATGATGTATATATGAACCTCATTAATTTTATCAGAATTCATCAGATAATAATAAAGAATTAGGTTTTCAAAATTGTTGATGTGTTAATGAATACATTAATTCTCAATAAAAAAAAAAAAAGTTATTTTTAGACATACTTTTATTCGTAAAAATATAAACTAGCCACGTATTAACGCTGATATCTCCTGCTAAATTCCGTTTGAAAATATTTTTTCACAGGAAATTTTTAATGCTACAAACTTTGTACTTTGGATAACATATTTTACAGTCCTCAAAAAAGATCTATTAAATATTTTCGAAAAAATAATATACATTTATGAGATAAATAATATACATTTCCAAGCACAGAAAAAAAGTATACTAATTTTGTATCGTAACTGAAAATTGTAAGAAAATTTTCTTTTCCGTCAGTTAACAAATGCTGGGTTCAAATCCCAGTTCAGGTATGGATATTCGTAGTGATCTGGGTACACTTTAAATAATAGATCCCGATCTAATTGGCCCTGCGATGAAAAAAAAATCATAAACAAATATGGTTGGGTTGGTTGATTTTTTTTTACGTCGCACTAGTGCTGCGCAGATGGGCAATGAGCGACGGTCTGGGACACACCCCTAGGGGAGGTCTGGAGACATGCCATCACCCCTAGAGGTATAATTTTTGACATAAATAAGGAAAATGCCCAGAATTAATATGAAAATAACTCGATTATATCTAAATAATATATATATATATAAGTTTTTTAAGTTCTAATGACTATATAAAGCATTATCGATTTGAGCAGGGGTTAACTAAGCCAAGGACATACTGGCCATCCCCCCACTGAAATGCGATCGCAAATTAATGTAAGATTTACTTCTGTGCCTTTTTAATTTTAATTTTATTTGTTTAGTTAAATGTTTAAGTGAGGAAGTGTAAAGGAACCCCCGATGGAATATCTGCCCCAGGCTCCAGTTGGGCTAAAAAATTGTATTCATACGCATGAATTATGAATCGCAAATTTAGAAAAAACATTACTGAAAAGTAATTTGTTATATAGTAAGAGCAATCGGGATAAAAGTTTATTTATATCATTTCTGCATTATTTTTTAATATGTAAATAATTACAAGTAACTTTAATAATAACGTTAATATTAAAACAGTTAATAGATATCATAATTTTAATACAGACCAATAAATGTATCGTCTTATTATTGCATAATCATAAGCAATTTTCGCAGCATAAAATGGTATACATAAGTGTTAAAATATATATATATATATATATCCTTGATTAAAATTGATCACTTACATTGGAGTATTGCTCATTTACTTTTAATGTTATTACTTGTATTATCTATTGCATGCACAAACAATTAAAAAAAATATATTTTCGTGACTTAGTATCTAAATATTACGTGACTTATTACAAGCATTTTCTTTTACAAGACAGATTCATCGATATATTTAATTTCTTCTCATTCTCTCAAGCCGATAACTACCACAGCAACTGGATACTCCAATTTCAAAACATACACATACTTCCCTCTCCCGAAATAATTAATCCTGCTTCCATCTCACAACATGTCGTTTTCAAAATCCTCCCTGTCATAACCACTTTATACACATATAGAAAGAAAAAAGAAACGAATGAATGAATGAACAGGGGGATTAAAACTAGATTTATGCAAATGTGGGGAATGCAAAAACCCATTACTTTTCGTAAGGAATCACCATAATACAACGTAGGAGAACCATTAAAAGCGTGAGTCACTTCAGAACCTCTTCCGAAAGGCAAGGTCGGTGTGAACTGACACACTTGCAGTCGTAATCGAAGCTAGCGATGGATACGGAATACGCCCATTTCTCGTATTTAGTGTGAAAATGGAACGATGGGGAATTTCAGACGGATGGCTTTGTTGTGTCTGAATGGGATATTTCTGCATCATTGCTTGTGGAGGAATGAAAGTTGGTGTCAAAATTTAGATGCCTGGTTTTTGTAAGGGGAGAAATATGATCGCGGAGCTTTAAAAAGATCTCGCAAAACACAATGATGTTTTGAACATTTTCTCTGCCAGATATGAACACAGAAAAGGCGCGAATTAGAGATTTTTTTTTTTTTCTAATCGAAAATCAATAGCACAAAAATATATTTAGTTTCACACGAGATAAATTTTCATAAGAAGAAAAAAAAATGAGGTGGTGGTGTACGGGTTAAGACGATTGATTACACGATGATCCTAGGTCTGGATGGAATGCCCTCCGATGGGATCTTTCTAATGAAACTTAGCCCTATTTACATATGAGTTTCAAAGGGCTTGGCCGATGAACGCGAAATAAGTTCGAACCTGACATTTTCCATTTACCAGATTTGAGAATGCAGCTTCTCGTCCACTGGTTGGATTAAGGGGGGGAGGGGGGGAAAGAAAGGAAATTAGTAATAAATCCTGAAACAGGGAAGAAGTTCACAATGTTATAAATAATAATACTTTGTGTTGCTCTATTTTCAGTGAAAATAAAAGATGAAATTTGAATGGGAAAGAATAGGTAGTAATGCTTTTGAATCAATGTAGTAATGAGGTACAACCGATACCAATTATTTGAGCAAAATTTTTCCTAATAAAATTTGAATGTGAAAGTGAAACTCTGCCATATGTGTGCAGTCAAAAATATAACTTTTTTCCCCCCCAAAATATCATGGAATATGAAATAATACGTGAATTTGAAATATACATATATACATGTTGCAGAAAATTTCATTTTTAAAGATTTGTATCTTAAGTTATTTTTTATGCTACAAATAAATATTTATTGTCAATACATAACATTTATGAATAAAAAGGGTTTTTCCGACGAACTTTTCTCTGTTATTTATTAAAAAGAAAAAAAAAAGAAAAAAGCTCAAAATGGTTAATGTAGAAAATTTATATTAATATATTAATCCTTCATTTACAACATTATGAAAGAAACAAAAATACACTTCAAACGTATTTTTTTAGTTATTTAAAATTGATTTTTAAAGATTTAAACAATACAAAGTATGTACCAAAAATTATGCCCATCATAGTAATTAATGAGGATGAAATAAGGCGGTACTTTTATGTACCATTAGTACATAGTGGTAAAAAAAAAAAAAAAAAAAAAAAAAAAAAAAAAAAGCTTGAAAAAAATGTAGAAATGCATTTATTTTCTATCAACTTCATATTTTTTTCTAAGACTTATGGTTTCATTCTTGAGGTATCTATCATCATCTACTATCATAATTAGTTATAACGCAGGTGAAGATACAGTGACAGAATTCTACAAAACCCTTTCTCAAACAGAAACTACCTTGCAGCGTCTAGTGCCACAGAGTGAGATTAAGGTAAAGTATAAACGTTCGAGCATCTTTGACATTTCTTCTAGAAATTCAAATTCACGCGCTTTTTAATCTAACAGGAATTTAAAGTTTCGTCAGTAATAAGGACTTAAGAATATTGTGTGTTGCTAGTGTTAGGGTTAAGACCAAGTGAATGCGCAAGGAAGGAGTGCCCTCTGTTGGGTCTTTTTGAGGTACCCTAGCTCATCTTCATGTATGTTTCGGTGAAAACCACGAAAAACTCCGAACGGATAGGACGACGAGTGTGACTTGGGGTCGAACACGGCATCTCACGTCTACCAGCCTTCAGAGCAGAACCTCCCGACCACTGGTGAAGCGGGTTAAGAATAAGAAGCCTTCTTTTCTTTTAATAGTAATTATCTATACGTTAACACAACAGAAAGATATCGATTTGTGATTTTTTTTTCTTTTGTTCAAATAAATTAAACTGCGGTATAAATGATTAGAGGGATTAATTTTCTTTTGGTAAAAAGCCAACATCCCACTCATTTTTGAGATATATTAGGTAATGACTCATTATCTAGACGTGAGAACCGAACCTTTTTCCAATCACGCTTACATCCCAAGAGGAAAAATTCAATAGCCAAACTCATGTGTTAAAAGCCAACCAGAATGATAAGGGGGGAGCCTGAGTTAGACTGTTATTGTTATGTCTGTATGAGATGTTTCCGCCCCAGTGGATGTTAATATAATGTATAATGCGCATATTTCTTGAATGGTTCTAGAAATATAAAACTAACAGCCCTTGAAAACAATATCTTGCCCTATAAAATGGGATATTTGGAATAAGAATAATGGTAACATAATATATTTAAGCATCAGGTTACACAAAAGAAAAATATCTATATTATGTCTTTCAGAATAGAGGAAATTTTCCGTACTGTCATGAACGTTAATGCCTTTTATAATTTGAATTAAAATATATTTGCAAATAAAAATAGACAGAAATATCATTTCTTATAAAATAATGTCTTTATAAAACATTATCTGTAAGTTGATATATATATACATATATATAAAAAAAAAAAAAAAACTTATTACATTAATAACAATAATTCATATAAAATTTTATCTTATTAAGACAATTATTTTATCGTATTTTATCTTATTAATTTTATCTTATTAAGTAAATATAAATATAATTTCAGTTTTCCAGTTATTCCTAAAAATATGTCATTTTTGCAAATATGCACTATATAAAAGATTAAATGTAAAAATAACTCCAAATTCTGACTTATTAGACTAGCCTGCATTAAAAGCTTATAACTGAGGGATTTTTTTTTTTTTTTTTTTTTAATTTTCTTTGAAGAAAAATAACTAAAAATTCGGAGATGAATAAGGAACGTATTAAAGAATAAATTAAAATAAAAAATAGATGCTGTTGTATGACAGCAATTTAGATGCAGAAACATATTTTTCTTGTAATCTTAATCAATAATAACTTGTTAGATGCATCGTTTTTAAAAGCGACACGGCTAAAGTGCCATTGACACTATCTTTTTAAACGAATAAGCATGTTGCACATGTGAAGTTTTCTTTTTTAGAATTTCTAAATTATACGTACTATTTATCATCGACTCATGTGCATTTATTGCAAAAAGCGCACAAAAACGTGAACTACATATCAATAATATTCAACGAGTAGTCATGATGCATACGAACTTTTGTAATAATTACATTTGTTGCATACTTTGTTGAAGTATAACAAATAAATAAATAAAATATTGAATAAAATCTCATGAATCTATCCTATTGAAATCACATTAAAAATGCGTTTTAATAAGCACAGTTTTAAACGTAAAACAAACGTTATATATGTATATAAATAAAATTTTGACAATCAAACTTAATAATTCTGACATCTGATTTATAATTTAAAGAATTTTATTTTTCATGCCTTTATAATCTACAAATTGAATTTATAGAAAATTTAAACATTGGTAACATAACTAGAGGAGTTCTTTTTTTTTTTTTTTTTACTTCACAAGAAAACTTTTGACTACACGACCAAGTTTGACCAAAAATCTAAACTTTCCAATTTCTTCGCAGACGATAACTCTGTTTCTGTTTCATTTAAGCGTCTAAAACATGTCAATCACAAATTTCAGTGCAGAATCGATACTTGTAGAAGCCATGACGTCAAAATGGCTCAGTTCGAACTCATAAGATTTCTAAGCTGATTAACTGAGAAAAGAAGACGTTGGAAAAAAAAAAAATTAAAGAAAGGAAAAGAAATACTGTGCATTATTTTGACATGAGGATTTTTTCTGTACAGTTATTTATAGTAATTAAATCTAATGAATCGCATTCGTTTCCTTAAATAAAATTTATTTTAGATTGAAAACGGTAATCTGTTTCATTTGAATAAAATAACTAAAAAAGATTTATTCTTTTAGTCTAACAAATAACCTTTAAACATAAATTGTTAGTTTATAAGCACTTTTTTCTTTTTTTAATGCATTATTAACATTTTTTATATACCAGCTCAATATAATTTCGTTTTATTACGGAAAAATTTAGTTGTTAGGAACATAAATAACACAAATGAAGGGAGAAAAGGCGAATTTCGAAATACGCAATTCAAATGCATGGTAACATGAATAATAATTTATCTCAAATTGAGAAAAAATTTGTAATCATAAAAATGGATTTTGTCATAACAGTCGTCTCATTTATCAAGTAGATGCACTTACTCCTTATATTTTTAATGCTTCTATGGTAACCATAATGTTGTTGATAGTTAAACGCTTTTTATTTATTTATTTATTTTGATTTTTTTAAGTAAAATAAAAAAAAAGTCTGATATATAAAAGTCAGACTTTATCTGACAAAATCTATTACTTTCAATATGCAATAAACGAGTTTTCCTACTTTTTCACTGGATCACCTGAAATAAAAAGGGGTAAGCACTTTCCCATTTTGCGGGATACAGTTACATTTGCAATTCATGAAAAGTTAAAACAAAAATACTTATTTAAATGCTTATACAGTCAAACTTGAATAATTCGAACTTGTTTAATTCGAAATTCTGGATAATTCGAACTTTTTACTCGGTCCCTTGAATTTTGTATTAAAATAATGTTAAAAAATCGTGGATAATTCGAATTTTATTTTGGATAATTCGAATTTTTCATACGATTACATTTAAAATATTACTATAAAATTTGTTCCCGATATTTTTCTCAGCTAATATATTTTAACAGTCTTTCAAAAGAAGGATAAGGAAATACAAGAGAAGCCTTTAACTAGTGCATCAGACGATATGGTGCATATACATAAACTTCGAGGTTTTTTTAAATTTATAATCATGTCTGATGAAGAAGATTCTATTTTTGTATCAAGTCATATGCTATGACACAAAGATTGTACTTAAAGAATAAATAAAAAATATCTGACTATTTTTAAAAAAGTATTGAATAATTAAGCTCGTAAAAAGTATTGATTTAATGGGAGGGGGATGTAGCAGTATTCTTAGATATAAATTTTATGTATTAAATCTTTGATCGTAGAGTTTTAATTTTTTAATTTATCTCTTTTTTGACAAAATGGTATATTTAATTCGAATTTTTTCTGGTCCCTTCAACTTCGAATTATCCAAGTTCTACTGTATTTACATGTGCAAAACAATTCTTCATTATAGTTTAAAAAAAAAAAAAAAAGAAAAAGAAAAACAAGAAAATAGTATCATACATCAATTATAAATTAGGAAACTTTTCTCCATATTTATATAGGGTAAGCTGACCAGATGACCTCATTTTCTGGGGACAGCTTTTATTTTGAACGCGTTTTTCTAAGTTTTTAAAAATATGTTGAAAATAAATTATTTATCATTGGTATTTTATTTTGAGTCTTTATTTATTAAGAATGAAAAATACAACCATAACTGGATAATAGTAGCATTTTTTAACACTTCTCTGTTATAAAGACACTCTAATCTCGTCAGCCTAATATAGGGAAAGAATTAGCCATTGATGGCAAAATTAATAAAATGTATAGGAGACAGATTTCTAATTCATATATATATATATAATATAGTTGTCTTCAATAATGTGTTTTGTTTCTTTTTAACCAATCATTTATCTTATTGTTTTTCCGCTAACTCTATTCAGATTTCAAAATCACGTGGTAGGTATTTAGGGTATTGACTCCAATGTCTATTTCTTTTATATACTAATTTACTCATAGAAACGATTAAGTACACACACACTCACATCCCCCCCCCCCCAACCCCGCCAAAGGAAAATATCGTATTCTTGTTAGAATGAAGTTTAATTATTTAGTCGTCTTTTGGATAAAAAATAATCATGGTATTTGTAGATAATATAATACAGCAAATATACATACTAATTGCAAATCACCTAGTAAGCGCACGTGCAACTTTAGGTAGTAAACGCCTTTTAATTTTGTTGTCAGTGGTGAAGATATGTACGTGAGCTTTGAAAGAAGGTCCAATTCTCGTTTTCATACAAGATGAAAATATTACGAAAACAAAATTCTCACACTATAATTTTAATCAATATTCGTAATGTCTAGGCAGCTGGCGTAATGAGTTCGCCAACACGAAAAAAAAAAAAAAAAAAAAAAAAAAAGACGTCCATTTGTTGCTTGAATATACTAAATTTTCCTTCATTTTCTGTTTAACAAGAAAATTGTTATTTCTCTTCAAACTTCCTACATATGTATAAAACCATTTGAAACTCTTCTAGGGATAATGGTACAACGTTACGCCCTCTTCATCATTTGCTAACGCACTGATAACTTTTGAAATAGAATAAATTAAAAAATAACGACAATAATTCAAATTACATATATGTAAACAGGCTAATAAAAAACTGCGTAAAAAATAAATACTGATAACTTAACAATAAATTTAAAAAGAAACTTTAAACTAATTTTCGAGGCATGAAAATAGGAAAAAGAATTGATGAAAAATGGTTGTCGTTTATTAACACTTTGCGGCGCAACGTAATTCGGATCATTTAAATTATACTTCCACCGGAATTACGAACAAAATTAAATTAAAAGAAATTTTAAATTTTAAGTTTAAAAAAACGGCCTTTTCAGCTACGTTATAAACGTAAATTTTTGCTAAAAAATTTCTGGGATGAGTTTTTGCAGCTGGGAGGTGGTTTCACACTTATACCACCGCGCGTTAAAGGGTTTAAAAGATGGTGATGGTAGTAGTAATAATAACTTAAATAAAGTCGCTATTTTGTTTTAAAAAGATTAAAAATACATAAAAAATAGTTTAAAATTTGCAGTCTATAAAGAATGCGTAAAAAATATATTTTCGAGTTTTAAGGATAAGAAAGAAAGGGGGAAGGAAAGAAGAGAGAGTAAAGAGAGAGCGAGAAAGCAGAACACTGTGTTCTAAAATTTATCTCATCTCGAGTTTAATATCATCCACGTATAAACTTGTTTTGTCTTTTAATTATTAAGTTTATTGAATCTCCCTGTAAATATTTCATAAAAAGTATCCTTATATGTTATTTCATTAAATAATAAATATTTTAAATCTTAAGTTTATTGTTTAATGAAGATAAATTAACTAATCGGAAACATACATAACTGTTCATTATGCCTATACATTTTGTGAAGTTCGTAGTCTAAAATAATAATAATAATAATAAAATACACAAAAGTAAAATATAAATAAATAAATACGTGTATTAGAGTGTCTGCGTAAAATAAGAGAGGGAAAGAGTTATGTCTGTTCATACTAAAATGCATATAGCAATGGTGTATTTACTTTGGAAGTATTAGTCAAACTAAATTGGCAACACTTTTTCTCTCCCTACTTATAATGCAAATTAAAATTAACACGTGATAAGTTACCACCAGATCAACTTTAATAAATGCAAGCTTAAATTTAATTTCTCTGTCATAAATCAATTCAATTAATTTTAATTGGAAGGAATAAATACATAGAAAAACACTTTCCAAATTCTTAATTAGTAACTTAATTAAAATCCACATCGGGGTATAAATAATAAAATTTAAAAAGTTTATTTTCCATTACACATTTTAATAAGTTGCTTTGTATTTTAATAAATAGTGGCGTCACCTTAAAAATATTAGATCAAACAACCACACAAATATAATTAGCAAATTATGTACACATTAAAATTCCAATTTAAAATCTATGACTATTGGAAACACGTTTCGAAAATTCTTATTACTTTTTTTTTATCTTCATCTCGACGCGATATGAAAATCAAACGCAATTAAAATTTTAGATAATGATTATACTGAGTAAACACTATTAAGAAATTTCAATTATCTTTTTTAATTTCTTGCTTTAAAAATCTACCGAATCAAAAAGTAATTGATTATGAAACTTGTTCATCTGTTTAAAGTAAGATGGTTTAATGATTATTTTGTTAAAAATCAATTAAATTCTTGAATCATTTAACCAGAGAAATTAACAATTATCTTTCAGAACGTATAATATTTAAATTAAAAAAAAAATTAGTGTATCACAGCAATAATTGGAAAATAAATTAAAAGAAATAATATCCACTCAGAGAGCAAATATTAGCAAATTAATCTGAACTGCCATGTGTTATTGTAATAATAAATAGGCCGTAATTTTTAAATTAAATATAATAATACAGTTTCTAGATTGATTTGGAAAATTCATTATGGAGTAGGAATGAGAAAGATAATATTTTTGCGTGAAGTGAAACATAATAGAAACATTTGAATTTAATTAAATTTAATTGTTTTAAGAAATGTATTTGTACAAATTGTATAAACGATTTTGAAAGAAAACAGCATTTCTGTGATAGAAAGATTAAGAAAATAAACATTTCATAATTAATAAAATATAAATGCGTCGCTGTGTTTTATAATAAATTAATTTAATGTGTTTGCCTAACTATAACGCGACGTTAAACATTTTTACTATATATATCTATATATGAAATAGCAAAAAGAATTAGAATGCAAAAATAAATAGATGATTAAATTGCCACGGTAATCCGCAATAGCTATACTGACCAAACGTCCCCATTTTCTGGGGACAAATGGGGACGCCCCCCCTTTTTTTTTTTTTTTTTTTTTTTTTTGAAGGCATTTTTCTAAGTTTAAAATTGTAGAAACTAAATTATTAATCAATTACACTTTATTTTTAGTCCTTATTTATTAGGAATAAAAAAATACATCCATAATTTGATAATTGTAGCAAATTTAATGCTTCTCTATTATAAAGGTACTTTATCTGGTCAGCCTAACAATAGCCCAAGTAAATTATTATTTAACTGTAATTATATCTAATAAATGTAAAAAAAAAAAAAAAAAAAAAGTATTAATAATTTGATTAGTGTAAGTTTAATACATTAAATGTATATCAGACACATGTCACAAGTAAAAACTAAAAAAAATTTACTTTATTTTATTAATTATATGGATTATATTCAATTCCGAGAAAGGGGCTAGCTTTTGAACTGTTCTCATTTTAAGTATATAGTTTACAGGATTTTAAACTAGAATTCCAATTATCGGATGTATTGCTCTTTTAAAAATACGCATTACAAGCATTTCTAACAAACACACTAGCTGACAACTGTATATCAAATTTTTCTGTAGACTATTACTTGATTTTAATACAACTTGAAAAACTGTTTTAATGAAAAGGCGAACATAAATATGGCTGCTACAGTACGTATTTTTCCTTGATTCTCCCATCTCTATATTTATACGGTAATCTCATACAGCACATGTCTACAAACAATTAGGGGAAAAGGATATACAAATAAAGTATTGAAAGAATAATAGAAAAAGTGGAACAAGGAGGAACCGTATAGGAACCCTGATAAAACATTAGCATACATATTATAATTATTAATAAATAATTAATATAATTATTTCAATGTTTTTCAGTTATGTTGTATTCATTTTTCTTCTTGATTTATTGCTAGTAAATGGCAATTAATGGCTATTTGGGGCGATACTGTGAGTGTATTGTTTTAGTTGATTCTTTCAATCACAGTTTCAATTAATAATTTAATGTTTTTTAGTTATTTTAAGTTTATTTTCTTTCTTGATTTGTGGATAGTAAATAGTTTGAGCTTGGTACAAAGAAAAAATTAGCTTATGCTCTCTTTGTAACAGAAAACTTTTTATTAAGCGTGCTTCGTTTTCCTACAAAGCCCTTGATAAAGTTAGGAAACTACCATGTTTTCATTTATTTCCAATTATCTTGTTTTATTTAATGTTAATGAGATTCATGGTAACTTTAGGATGCATCATACTAATTGTTTAATTTTTAAATAATTTTTAATTTTTATATTTGAAATATTTTAATATATATATATATATGTATATGTGTGTGTGTATGTGTTTATATATATATATATATATATATGTGTGTGTGTGTGTGTGTGTTTGTGTTTATTAACTTGGTTTTTATTGCAAGCACATTAACTTACAGTAATTTGGAGATATTGCACCCAAACAAAAAAATGATGCAGTTACGTTTAACATCACTATTATTTATTTTGTAGTCTCAGAATTTGGAAGATCGAATATATCATTCCATGCACCTTTTCTTTCTTCCTTTTTCTTTTCTTTTTTTTTTTTTTTTTTTTTTTTTTTAAGAATATTAAAATTGAAATAGAGATGAAAAAAGAATAAACTATCAATAAAATGCGAAAGGGATCTACACAAAGTTTTTAAAAATCGGTCATTTAAAAGAATAAATTTCAAAATTCTCGTTTTCGAGGTTTTGTCCACATTTAAGAATTTATTTTATAATTAATTGTTTAAACCTATAACTTTTTTTCTTTCGATGTATTTTTAAAATAAATGGTTATAAATGATGAAAATGTTATCGTTTATTTAAGAGATGGAATTTTTCTTATTCAAGTTCAAGAACAAGCTGTGTGAATTATATTTCACTGCTTCAATATACTGTTTTCTTCAAGAAAAGTTTCCACTTTCACGTACCAAAAGGTTTTTAAAATTCTTTGTACAAATATTAAACTACTTAACATAAGAAATAAAAAACTGTAGTTGTATTAAAAGCAACTTTTTAAAATAAAGTTAGGAATTGAGCTATGGGTGATATAAAATTTTGATCAATCTGGTTTATGCATTTAAAATATACATATCTCCTCACTAAATTCTGAACAAGAAATGTACAGTGTACTAATGCTTTTCTAAACAAAATAATAAAAATGATAATAATAATAATAATAATAACAATCAGAATCATTAAAAATTTACAAGAATGCTACGAAAAGGCTACGATAAATTCCATCGTATGTTACAGTTAATGAAAATAAGAATAAAAATGTATTTTATACAGGATTCCCACGTAATCACTTCTTTTCAAAAACTACTCCATCAGTATTGTAAAAAAAAAAAAAATTATTTTTAAATGTACAGATTTATATTATAACAAAAATTGCTATATAAAATTACTCGTATGCAAATTCAAAGTCATAGTAATCCTGTTAGAGTAATATATATATATATATATATATATATATATATATATATAGTATATACTTTTTTTTTTTTTTTTTTTTTTTTTTTTTACTGTAAGGGAAAAAAAAAAAAAACTTTTGAAACAATAAATAATGCGGAAAATTATTTTAAACAAAGAAAGTTTTAATTAACCTAAACATCAAGAGTATACATTTTAATAAATTTAGACATAAAATGACTTTATTTACTTTCTCTTAAAGTAACCCTATCAATCCGAGTTTAATAACGAGGACAAAATTATCTAACATTCTGTTAAATTCCACTTCTCCTTCATACTTCCACTCAAATATCGTTCACGTAAAGAACGCTTTTAATATTTTCTGAAATATATGTCTCCCTCAATATACCAGAACAGAGTGACAAGCGTCAACGAGTATACACGCACACCGTAATTAAAGGGTTACGCCCCGAATCATGTATGAATTTCAATCCAAAATTGTTAATCAAAAGGTTACGCCCCATGTCATGGTGAAACGCTATAATAAGCTATATCAATGAGGCAGTCTCCTTACTCCTGGTATGGCCAGAAAATCAATATATATATTAGAAAAGAAATCGATTAAGAATTATTATTATTTTTAATGTCATTATTTAAATTTAAAAAAATCACAATATACAAAAGAAAATTATTTTAAACTTTTAAAAAATAACTGCAGCAAATTAAGTAAAGAGAAAAATAATTTAAAATGTTGTATTACAGTTTTCGACAAAAATTAATATTCTACGTGCGTTGTAAATTTCATTTTGGTAAGTTTTTCCTACAATGAAAAAAGAAAAATTCAGTGTTTTAGATAGAAAAACTAATAAATTTATTTCTGTAATAATTTTAGTTGTATTTTAAATGCTTAACACCAAATCATAAACTTCCAAATATTATTAAAACATTAAATTTACATAGTATATTATTTCGCCAACTTTCACAAAAGTAACAGTTATAAAAAAAAAAAAAAATACTTGTAGTTTAAAATTTTTAAGATTTAAGTATTTTTGATTTATTTATTTGTGAAGTCAATTAAAAAATAAAAAATAAAGGAAAACAAATATCGTTTTTTTTTCTTTGACATAAAACTAAATTAATTATAAAATACATTACTTAAAACATTACTTTTGATCAAAAAAACTATTTCTGTGATGATGCGACTTTGCTTTTAGTCACTTTTTGTGTTTTTACAAAAACATAAAAACTCTTTGTAAAAAAAAAAAAAAAAAAAAAAAAAAAAAAAATCAACTACCGCAAAATAACCTTTAAATGAAGTTTCATTCAAAATAAACATTAAGTTAACTTTAGCTAATATTAGAAATTTCATTAATCATTTACTTTATTAACTGGATATTTTCCACCGCTGTCTAACAATTAAAAAATTATATTTCTAAACAAAATAAAATAATTATTATTATTATTATTATTATTATTATCCTCATGAAATAAGTAAATAATTTTTACTTATGATAGTTATGTAAATATTTTTCCTATTTATGAAATATATATATATATACATCATATTAGCAAAATTAAGCAAAATATTTTTAACAATACCGAAAAAGATTTCAAAGTATAATGACGCTGTTTTTAGCAATCCTAACGATTAATAGGAATTACGCAATAGAATTTTTTTCCTTTTTTTAGATTTATTTATATATCAAGTTCTGAATATAAATCACAAGTATACATTTTAATAAGAAAATATATAGATGTTGTGAAATATGAAATACGTTTCCTAATACCTAACGGAGAAAAAAAGTAATTGTTTATAAATTAAGCATTTTTCAACAAGAATTTATTATTTCTTTCACAAGTACACAATTTTGTTTCTTGTATTTGAATATATATTTTTAAACAAGTTATATTAAATAAAAATATGAAGTATTAGAATGCTGTTCTAGTTATTTTAGTTCAACTGTTTATTTTTAAGTATTAAAATAATATTTTAGTATTGTAAAATATCCACTATTTTACACATTTAAATGAATGCAGGGAAATTTAGAAAAACACGTAACAAACTTGCTGGATACATTACTAATCAGGACTAAATTGCTCTGTTGCAATTATTAAACTACATATAAATTGTACTTTAAAAAAAAAAAAAAAAAAAGAAAAAGAAAAAGAAAGAAAGAAAGAAAAAAGAAAAAAAAAAGAAAAAAGGTTATAACGGAGCTATACAAAAATTTGATCACGAACATCTATTTTTTAAATACATAGGCAAAGATATTTTTTGTAAAATTTCCAATATTAACGGTAAAAGTTGATAAATGTAATAATATATTGAGATCACGAGTTTATGAGAACGTTATTCGTTATTCCGGGTGTATGAGAAAAGAAGAAACAACAGTCTTTGCGTTTACTTGAGAAATCGGAATGCTACTAATATAAAAGAACATTATTTAGATTACGACGAAAACGTATCGCAATAGAACATATTTCTACTGATTATAAAATATTTTTATTTCATAAAAGACAGCTATGTTGTCTACGAATCAGCAAATATACGAATAATCATAACTTATGTCGAATGACTGATACCATATCTCACGAAATTGACCGCTGTATGTATTGTGTTTTCTTAGCTCCAAATATAGAGTTATACATGGTACATTTTTATTTTGTAAAAATTTAATAAGAATTATCTATAAGAAGATCAAGTTGACAGCTAATACTCGAAAGATGCCCAGAAACTCTTTTTAACAAAATTACAAACTTTTTCGTTTTCAGTAAATTATTAGCGTAAAGAATACGAAAGAATTATCTTTAAAAATAATTCAACGCTGCAATAATACTTAATAGCAGAATATTGACAAATTTGATAAAACGTGATATTTTACAGAAAAAAGAATATATATATTTTGGCAATTTCAAGTAAAGAAAATCTTTCTGAGAAAAATTTTATTTCCTAAAATTCACGTTCTCAGTGCATTTTCATTATTTTCATTTATTTCATTTCATATTATTATTAAAATTTTCATTAATGTTAATCGCAAAAAAATATTTATAGTAAAAACATATAAAAAATCTTTTTGTGAAGGAGGCGTAATTAAACCGCTTAAGTAAGGAAAATTTTGATCCAATAACAAATGAATCATTATATATCATTTATCAATCAGAAGCCACTAAAATACAGTTCAATGAAACGTAATTATAAACAATGTTTCAAACGTGTGTTAGCTGAAGAGCTTTCTTTGTTATTTTTGTCAATGTGATAAAATTACTTTAAGTATTTATTTTATCTACAGTGGGTAATCGAAATCGCATGAATACAAATAATATAAAAGCGTGAGTTTTCAGTGACTTCAAAAACATACTTAAAGTATGTTACGAATATTTAAAATTTTTAAGGGTGAAAAGTTTTAGGTCAATACAGTTATTTTTCCCATTTCATTACAAAATAATGCAACATTTTAGAAAGCACGATAAATTACCAACAAATTATGCATTAAAAAAAAAAAAAAAAAAACGCACATATGCATACAGTAATAAAAATATAAACTTTAGAAACTAAAATTAATTATGATTCTCTTCATTTTTTTATAAAAATAAATAATTGTATCTACGTTTTTTCATTCTTTTTCAAACGTTACGATACTGCCACCTCACGAAAATAATTATTACTGATCGTTTTTCGAAACAAAACATGTGCAAAATAATAATAATAATAAATAAATAAATAAATAAATAAAAATGAATTAATGAATAAAATGTGTCAAACAATATTTCAAAAAAATCCACTGAACAAATTAATTTAGGATATTTTTTTACATACTTTTAAAAACACCCCCCTCCCCTTCATTTTTTTTTTTTAAGATTAATATATGTTTTTTAATAATGTATCTATTTATTTTTTATAGAATTTTCGAGGTATTTTTTAAATATCGTATTTAAAAAAAAAATATTTCTATAAGACAAGCAGCTAGGAAAATAGTATAAAAATGTTTACAAAACTTACCAGTATCCAGATCTACTTGAAAATGTCCTTTTATTTATATTTTCAGAATAATTCCAACAGATTATTCTTATGTTCTTTTAAAGTTTGTGAGTAAATTTCAGTTTTTACGATGAGACTATTGATGATAGTATGCTAAATACTGATGTGAGAAAATTACGAGACCAGACTGACTTCTGATTCATGTTCGGGAGCAAGCGCACTGACGCAAAAATATCTGAAAATTCCGCCGACTCCTCACGTGAGACTTACTGAATTCGTATCTGAATGATTATAGAGAGAACTTCCTTCCCTTCGGAAGATCGTCGCAAAACTGTGGTGTTCTTGGTTCTGATATTCGATAGAGGCGCTCGCATGGTTAGGGTTGCTGTAAACTATCCGTTTTTCGTCGCCAAATTTTGGTGAGTTGAAGATTAATTGGTAGATCCCGCTGGGGTACATATTGCAATGTATTATTTCCTGGTACGTAATATTTCGTAACAGCGGAGGAGAATCACCGCTTCAGGCTTTTATGATATTAGTTTCCTAAATATTAAATTTTTGATCCAAAAACCTTTGCTTTAATGGACGAGAAAACTCGTTGAGGGGAAAAGAAATATGTTTCTGCTTGCTCTACTAGATGGGCATGATATTAAAAGGGGTTACTTATTATTTATTTATTTATTTTCAAAAATGAACGAATAACAAATGTTTTGATTTTTTTTTTTTTTTTTTCTCATTTAATTCTGAAAATTAATCGTATTTAAAAATCTGTATTCTTTTTTTTTTTTTTCAGTTTTCTGTTAAAACCATACTCATATTTAAAGGATTCTGCTTGAATCTATAGCTTTAGAGGTAATTTCAAATTAGTCTTCAAGTTGATTTAACCACAAAGGATATTTTTCTCCATATCTAGGCCTTTAACGTAAAAATGAATTTTACACCAACACACAACCAAACTGATTTAAAGCTTATTTAGTTGCATGTATGTATAAAGATATATACGTCCATTTGCGAAATGTATTAGTATGTAACCTACACCGCATGTAAAGCCATGTTTTAGAAATATCTTCAAGTAAATTTCAAAGATATTTAAAACCTCATATCCGCATATTTTATTATTTAAATACGCTTAAGTTATACAACAGTTTTAATACGAATGAAATAGGAAATGTGAATGGCATTCCGTTTAACTGGCTTTCATTTCATTTTATAAGGTAGACAGAAATACAAATCATTACATATTACAATTTAAATAACAGAAAAAATCTATCTAGCAATAGTAAACGTAAACTTTTTTTTTTTAAAATTAGAGTTGTGTCATAAATCATATTACAGAAGACATTCTGTTGTACGTACTACCATACACACTTAAAAATATTTCGGCCTTTTTTTTTTTTTTTTTTTTTTTTTATATTAAATATTTTTATCGAAAAATATGCCATATATCTATTTATCGACGATGGATGATGTGATCTTACGTTTACATTAAAAAAAAAAAAAAAAAAAAAAAAAAGAATGAAAGAAAGAAAGAAAGATGCCTCTGAAATTTAGCACTTTGCTTACGAAATTCGACCCAAGATACTGAAAGGTCGATTGTGGAGGGTTTTATGGAATTGTAATTTATTCAAATAAAAATTTCCTTACAAAAAAAAAAAAAAAAAAAAAAAAAGAAAGAAAGAAAGAAGAAAGAAAGAAAAAATATAAGCTAATTTTAATTTATTCAGTTATTATTTTTAATTAAATTTATACGCTATATTATAAATATTTATAAGACTTTCTACATTACATGAGTTACCAAAACAATTTCGTGATAAAATAACTCAACTAATCTCAACCTCTCTCATTCAATTCAATTTCGTAATACACAAATATCAATACGAAAATTTTTTTAATTACTTTAAATTTAATAATAATAATAATAATAATAATAATAATAATAATAATAATAATAATATATAATGCAGTTTCATAGTATTTAAAAGATAAAAATAAAAATAAAAATAAAAAGTTAAGAAATTTAAAAGAAATCTTTTAACTTATTATCCATTTGATATTTTAGTATATTCTGTACTATTCTTTTTTTTTTTTTTACTGAGTGAATTTTAACATACTTTAAATTTCAATTATTTTTAAGCACTTGCATAACCATTTTCCTTTAAAATAGAAAAGTTTTTTTTTTAATTTTCTTTAAATTAGAAAACCCAAAATAATGATCGCTAAATTAAAATTAAAATTGTCTCTTAATCACACCAAATTACCTGAAGATGAAAAGATAATAATTTTTTAATTTACCGACAATACGATTATTTGAATGCAGCATGACAGTTTCAAGCATCAAATATTTTTAAAAACATAAAATGAATTATAAAAACAATATTTATGTGTATATAAACTACTTCCAGCCGGTTAATAAACCAGAATAGTAATTAATTTCTTTCCAGACTTCTTATGAGAGACATTGTCTGTCTTTAGTGTTTTATCTCATCAGAAGACAGCAACGGAAATAATCTCCCCAAGGATAGGCGCCATGTTGGTCACTGTAGCCAACGAGTCACCTATTAATAATTAATTCCCCGCTATGTTTTCTAATTAATTTTCATCGCTTTTACTTTCAAAAATATTTTTGAACGACTACATATTATCGCTTTTCATTTCCGTAAGTGAATTGTTTCCAGGGAAAAAAATTCTTTCCAAAAGAACTTATTGTTTAAAATGAATTGACAGCTTTATTCTACGTACTTGTGTGTCTTTTAAACTTACCATAAACCTTTTTTAATAATACGTATGTTGTTTCCTTAAAATGTTTTTAATGTAATTAGTTAATAATAAAGTCTGTTTCAAAATAAGTTATTTTGTTAATGCAACAAGTTTAAAGAAATGAAAGTTATTTTTATGAGTGATACATTTTACAACATTGTAACGCTACAATGATTTATACAAAGTTTTTTTTTATTATATTTTTATTAATAATAAATTTCCATCTAAGGATAAACATTTGTATTAGTAAATACCAATTAGTTACACAGTAAGTTTTTTTTTTTTTTTTTTTTTTTTTTTTTCAATTCACTGGAAATGTGAATTAACAAAAAATAAATAATAATAATAAGTAGAATAATTGCTATGCTTAATAAAAATGTATTTTAAAAATTACGAAGTGAAAATCGTAAGAAAAACAAATAAAAACCAATTAACTCAAAGTGTACTAAATAAAATGTAAATGAATTATCGTATATCTGTGAGTACTAGTAATGTTTGCTATTTGGAAATCACCAATAACAAAAATATCCGTTTTAATACACTAAATGCTTAAACAAACATTTCAGTATTATAAACACAAGTATTCCATATTTAAAACATGCACTATAACGAACCTTATGATGATCCATTGCACAGTTAAAAATAAACAAACAAATAAACTTTTTTTCCCCATTTAAGAATCGTTTGAAAATTCATATGAAGAAAGTTTTGCCCCTGTAACTTGTTTCTTACCACATAGTTGTATACTGACAATAAAACCAGTTTTCAAGGCTACATTGTTAAAAAAATGCAACATTGCTTTCAGAAATTCTCTGTAATTTTAGAAAAAAGTCGTAAATTAAGGAAAAATTACGTTGACAAAACTTATTTTTCTGTAATTACAGAGAATTTCTGGCAGCAAACTTGCATTTTTTTAACAGTGTACCTAAATTTTCAGGTATTTTTTGAAACTCCATAAACTGTTAGATAAACATTTGAAATAGTCTTAATTCCAGATTATTAAGTCTAACCGTACAAAATTTTAAGACTATTTTAGCAACTTTACTCCTTTTCATTTTTCTTTTGGTTTGTATTAAAATTTTATTAAATTTTATTCCAAAATATATGTACGTTTACCCAAGATATATTGCATAAAAGATAATACTTATATACGTCTTGAAATCTGATATAATTCTATTTTCAGTAATTAAACATAAATTGTTCTATTTAAATTAATTATTATCAGGAAATAAATTTTAAATTTTTTGTTAATATTAATAAACTTTTTTTTCAGTAATATGACAATATAATTCAATTTGACAATTCAGTATGCAATTTTGGTTAAAGATTTTATGGTTTGATATATATATTATAATTATTCATTAAATTTATTTCTAAGCATAAAATTTGTGTTATCAAAGCCTAATTAGTTGAATATACGTCTATATAAATTATAAACTGTTCACTGGATGTAAAAAATTAACGAAAAAAATTAAGGTAGAAAACCTTTGATTTCATACATCTAAATTAAAATATATTTTAAAAATACGAAGTGGAAATATTTGCAATTTGTAAATCACCTATAGTATCGAATAAAGAGAATCAAAAATATTATGTTTAATCAAATATAAAAAATATCGTATATATATGTGTGTGTATATTATATATTTAAATAATTATTTTAGAAATAAAAACACAAATATTCCAGATAAAGAGCATACACGTTAAAAACCCTTATTTAGAACCGTTCGCTGGTTCAAACCGGGAGTATTTGGTCCCTGTAAGTTGTTTCCTAGTGCTTAGTGGTCCTAAGACAGTGAAACGAGTTTTTAAGGTTATCTAAATTGATTATACGAGGTAGTTTTGGAACGCCAAAAACTGATGATTAGTTGAAAGTTCCAAATATTTTAACTCAAAATTATTAGCTGATTTGAGCAATTTTTATAAGACTGTTTCAGCTACTTTATTAACTGTATTTATTTATTATATATGTATATATTATTATTATTATTATTATTATTATTATTATTATTATTATTTTGTTATTACTATTTTTAATTCTTGAATAGATGAATATTTTTCTACGCTGTTGTTAGAAAGATAACACTCATATAATTCTTCCATTTTGTTATACATTTATTATTTATAATTAAACATAAACTGCTCGATTTAAATTAATTACTAAAAAAAAAAAAAATGAAAAAAAAATAAATCATTGAAAATTATTAACGTTCATAATTTATTTTTATTTTTATTTTATTTAATTTTATTTTAAATTGTCCGTTATATGGCTAAATAGTTATGCCTAAAAATTTTCATTTAAATACTTAAATAATTGAAAGGGGAATTACAACCAAATACTTTTACACATTAAAAATAATCTTTATTCTAACATATTTACTAAATTATTTACACCGAAATTTGTGATAAATTACACTGTTCGGCATGAAAATTGACTCCGACGCCATTTCAGCATATTCTTATGTAAAATAACCTCCAGAATCAGAATATGCCGCCCATTTTGCCATGTCACCCACCGTTTTTTAGGAACGGCCCCCTATTTTTATCATTTTTTGGTGATTTTATGGCTATAAATTTCTTCTTTAGGAGGGGGGGGAGGGAGGATTATTTTAACCGTTAAATATCTTCTGAGGGGCTACAGAGTTGCAAAATTCTAAAACATGGACATTTGAGACAAGGAAAAATGTTTGGGGTATTTGCCACTGAAATTATGCATTACAAATCTCATATTTTTTTAATCTGTTATTAATGTTATTTTAATTTTTTTTTTTTTTTAAGGTGTTAAATTAATTATTTTTCATTCTTCAAATCAAATTCATGGTTACAAATTATCGAACAGGGGAAAAAATTGAGGGACGGGTGGTGTATCTAGAAAACGGTGGGTGTCTGGGCAAAATGGGAGTCATATTTGAATTCAGGAGGTCATTTAACACAAGAATCAGCAAGAACAGTATCAGATGTCGATTGTTTTTTTCTTTCTTTCTTTTTTTTTTTTTTTTTTTTTTTTTTTTTCAGAGCAGTGATATCTGCTACAGAGAGTTATTGTAACAATTACTTATATTAAGCGAGCCGATGACTAATTATTTTATTATTTTCATTTAAATAATTTCATCTTGATTAGCTCTTTTTTTTTTTTTTTTTTTTTTTTTTTTTTTTTTTTTGGGGGGGGGGGGGGGTTAAGGGTCATAAAATAGATTTGCGATAAACGAAAACCAAGATACGATGTATTTTAGTTTTAATTAGATATTCAACCCTCATACAATTAGAAGTAGAAGGAATTTAATTAATAACACGTAAACAATTTTCTTGCATCATTTTATTAATAATAATCTTTATTGCTCTTTGTTATCCCGTAATATATATCTTATTAAAACGATTTAAAACATATGGTATTCAGTATTAATATTATCATCAAATACCGTAATCTTTGTCGTATAATCCGCAAGTAAGATAACCAAGTTTGCACCAGAAATTTTAATTGGCAAAAGAAATTATGTTTGTATCAACTGTTTATTCGAAAAAATATACATTTTTCAGTTAAATAAAATTTCTAGTGGAGAAATGACATATATTACCTGCGGATTATAAGCTGAAAAACACGGTAATTATTTAAAATAATTTATTTCAATTCAAATATTATTTATCTATAAATATTATTTATAAATATATTAATTTGCTCAAAAATTAAACTTTGTAATCCTAATGCTGTATTGAAACGAAATTTTTCTAAATTATTTTTCAAATAGAATAGATAACGATCTCACTGTAGATATTACTTATTATTTATTTGAATTTCAAACCATAATGAAATTAAACTGCAAAATTTGAATTAAAAAAAAAAAAATAGTTTTAAAATCATAATGTAGCTTACAAATTATTAAAAATATGATACCTTGCTGACATTTCACGCAGAAAATATTGTCATCTACATTAAAAATACTTCCAAAATCCTTAAAATTTTGGGTATTTGTAATATAATAAGCATAATTCCTCTAAAATTTTAATTTTTGACTATTGTTATAAGTTTTGACCACAAACCGATAATCATAATTATGGGAAAGGAAATTTTCTGTTATACAACATTCGCAATTATTTATGAGCCGATTGGAGTTTCTATATTTTGATTTTTCATATAATTAATCATCATGATTTTTCATATAATTAATCATAAAATATAATGAATCATCATCAAAAAAAATAATAATAAAGAAATAAAGAAATAAAAAAGAAAAAGAAAAAGAGAGAGAGAAAGAAAGAAATTTGTTTTTCAATGCGATAAAAAACTTCAAAATTCGAAAAAATTAAACCACTTTCAAAGTGTAGAGAAGAATAAGTTAAAGTGAACTAAAACAAACAATTATCGTAAAAGCAAAAAATATTATTGTTATTACTATTAACATTATTAATATTGTTATTGTTGTTTTATTTTATTTATTTATTTATTTATTCATTGCATTGTTTCTTAAAATAGGACATTTTGAGTGAAAACTACACGTAAATAAACCTCTCTAAAATAGAACTGTCCGTCTTAATTCGGATGATTACCAAATTTGTTGTAGTCTCTATCGTTTTCCTATCCATACCCGTTGGTTTATATGCAGATTATTGCAATACATTATTTCAGGAATTTTTTTTTTTTTTTATGTAATTAAATATTAGAAAATATAATCACATTTGAATGACTAATAGTGTTTTGAACCTTGCTAATGTTTCTGAATTAGACAGAAAACTGCCTAGACCTTTATTTAATATTATGAATTTCTCATTTAATAAAATGTTGATGCATTAAAATAAATTAACGAAAATGCATTTTGAAAAACAAAAATTATAAAATAAAATAAAATGAGATAGCTTTGGGTGAAGCAATTTTAATGAATTTCAGGAAAAGTTTGGAAAATGTTATAGATAACACTTTTGAATTCATATAAATTATATTAAATCACATTACTATTTATTTTAAGAATGAGTGTTGTTAGTTGCAATCCTTAAAAATTTACTCCAAGAATTTAGCTTTCGAATTTCAAAAGGAAAGGAAATTAGATCAACTTCATCCTAAGATTAACAGACGGCCTAATGGCCAAATGTGCCTCCTTCTAATTGAATTGAAAACTTCTCTCTCGTCCCAAACCTTCAGTTTCCTGCTTTTTAGCGGAATAATGTTCCGTCACATGTCGCTTCTCAGCGAGTCGTGATAACCCTGCTCTCCAAACCAATTTCCAAGCCGACATAGAAAATCCCTTTCACCCACAACAACGTAAAGATGCTGAAGAGGTTTCTGCCTCTCTTTTTGGCGAAAAAAGAGAAACATAAAAGTAAAGGGGGTCCGCCACCAGATGGCGTTTTGACCATCAAGTAACACGAAGCCCAGGGCCAATTAGCCCCCCTCTCTCCCCAATCTTTAACCCCTGGAGGAAGTGCGCCCACTTAACGAGAGGCGCTTCTATGAAGCGGCTAATGCAATTTGAGTGATCCCAGCTTCGGCTTTCTAGAGAAATTTTGCTTTTTCCATGCTACTTCGTATGTGGAGAAAAATAGGTTGGCATTGTTAGCGCTTCACTTGGCGACAACTTCTCAGGTGCGATATTGAGTGATCAAGAATTGTTGGATGACGAATAAATGTTTAAAAAGTATATGTGTTAGGACGAATCGAAAAAAAGAGCAATTATGTGGGAAAGTTTTGCAGAAATTGGAAAATTTTAAAAATAAAAATATATAGAAGAAAATAATTTAGCAAAAAAATAGAATACAATATATTTATCAAATAAATCGCTTCCGAGTTTTGGATATGTGATAGTTTAGATATGAATTTTTATATAACGACTATATTCCTGACTATTTTTTCAATATAATAGTATAAAAAAAATATAATAATTCCACAGACATATTTTGAAGCATTTGAATACTTATCTGCAAAGTAGCGTAGATTAAAAATAATTGCATCAGTGTTTTTCCAACTTCTTATTTGCATCTGCATCTGCTTAAGTAAGCTTAATGAAGATTACTTTGCTAATTGTATTTCAATTTTGAAAAACTTTGCATGCTACTTTTTTTTTTTTTTTTTGGACAAATGATTCGAACAATTTCTAATAAACAACCAATTATATCAAATATATTTAAAAAAAAAAAAAACATAGAAGGACCATACAAAGAGTAACATATGTGGTCGAATTGACTATGATTATTACTTTACTTTAATTTTGCGGGTTTTGATGATTCAGTTAATCTTTTCCACACATTTCAGGTTAGACTGACTTTAAAAATTTTCGGTTAGGTGTTTGGTTTTCTCATTCTAGAAAAAAAGTCGCTTTTTTTTTCAAGAAATATACATACAAAGTAGGCTAAAATTCCACAAAGCATCTTGAATTTTAATTTAAAATTAACCAACTGATATTAGACTGAGTGCGGTTTGCATTGAAATGTTTCATTTGCTGAAATCTTTCGCTTTTCTTTTAATTGACTTTAAAGAAATTTGTTCAGAACTTTTCACACATAAGTTGCTATACTGCTCTTTATAAAACTAGTATATAACCCCGTCAAAAATGACGGAATGTGAACGATAAATCTTGAAAACAATGTTTAGATCATGATGGTTACAACGTGATCATTTAAATGTATTTTCAATTTTTGTTTATAAATCAAATGTGTTTCGATATTTTATAATTTTCGTTCTGAAATTAAAAAAATTCTACCCGATCAATAAATATGAATGACAATAAAAAAACTGCTGGTTGACAAAAAATATATTCCGGACAAGACAACAGCAACAACACATCCCACTGTTCCATTAAGTGTATACGCAAGCGAAGTGTGACGCCACTGACCGTCCGTGGATGCAAGAAAATGATTTCCTATGTTATTCGCCCATTGGATTTTTTGTAAAAAATTATTAAAAATCGAGGAAAATTATTTCCCGATTTTAATCCCCATATTTGGGTATATTTATGTATTAGTTATCATGTGCATGTGTTAGATTGAGTTATTTTGCTATCAATTTGACAAAATTTTAATTTTAAATTTCAAAACTCTGTTGTCCTTGGCGTTTTTGTATTTGGCAATCAAAAACGTACTACGAAAATATACATGCCAGATGTATATTTTCGTAATATGTATTGTGCGAAATATTGTTTCATATTATTCATTACTCTCTTAATATAAGTTTTTAAAATAACCATGATTTTTGAAAGGAATTAAATTATATTCGCCAGATAATTTGGCGATATATTTTTTTTTTTTTTCTGCAAAGGATGACCGATATCAAATCTATTCCGCTGCAACATATTAGTATCTTATATCAGATACTTTATTTAGACATTTGAAAACAAATTTCACTTCAAATTATGATAGAATATTTATCATTTTCCTTTTAATTAGTATATTAGTTGGATATTTATTGTGTAAATATCATCCTTTGAAATGAAATGTTTATGTTTTCAATGGAATATGGAAGTTTTTTTTTTTTTTAACTAGAGTTTTGAAATTTAAAATTCAAATTTTATCAATTTTAGAACAAAAACAACTTAATCTAACCAGGGTTGGTTTTTTGACGTCAAAAACTGGTTTTTGACGTGACATGTGTCAAAAACTGGTTTAAACTGTCAAAAACTGGTTTAAACCGTGAAAAACTGTCGAAAACCATATGTGAAAAATCTAAACTATAATGTTAAATGATTTTATGCCTATTTTTAAGTTGCAACGTACTAAGTACATAAATTAACATTCATTATCTGTATATATATATATAATATTTTTCTAGAAAAAAAAAAAAAAAAAAAAAAAAAAAAAGAAATGTTAGGAAACATATCAATGCATCATCTTAACGGCCCTCTTCACTTACTGTCGCCGGAAGCCCGAACCAACATTATTCTATGGGGAAATTTTCTTTACAAATAACTTATTAACTAATACATATTTTTAAATTCTGTTTTCACATTCAGAAAATTCCCAACTGTTAAACTGACGGACCTTTTTTAAAAATGTATCTTTTTTATTTTTAATATTTTATTTTGAATTTGCAAAATGAAAAAAAATTCACATATTGAAAATTCGTATTTTGCAGCTTCAAAATCAAATATAAAAAATTAAAAAAATATATTTTTTAAAAAGTTCTGTCAATTTAACAGCTGGGAATTTTCAGAATGTGAAAACAGAATTTAAAAATATGTATTAGTTAATAAGTTATTTGTAAAGAAAAATTTCCCATAGAATAACATTAGCTTCGGCTTCCGGTGGCGGTGAGTAAAGAGGGCCCTTAAGGAAAGAGGGAATATTTTAAATCTTTTTCGTAAATTGTCTTAAAGCTATAAAAATTTGCATATATAGGTGGTAAATTATAATGATACAATTAAGTATATTAAAAATTCTTTAAAACTAATTGAATAAAAAAAATTAATTTTTTTTTTAATTTAAAAATTTTTCCTACTAATTATTATTATTAATTTTGCCACTTCGCTTTAGCATTATTATAGTTTAAAAAAATATATTAAATGTATTATTAGGTTATTACTTTGTGAATTCAATGGTAGGTTAATTATTAAAATTATGTTAAGTGCTGAAATTTCAATGAATTTTTAGCATTCAAACAAATTTAAAAAACAAAAAATAATGCTGACTCTAGAATAAAAGAGCCCCCAGGGGTAATTCAATAAAAAGGGCAAACTATTTTCGAAAAGGGTATTATTTGCATAATTTGCAGTCTTCTATGTTGTGATTTTTGCATGTGACAAAAGTAAGTTACTAATTTTACATGAATATATGTAGGCTATATGCATTTGTTCTTCCATCCAGGAATGCTGTAAAACTATTGCTAGAAGGTTACATATCAGGAAGAAAAGTATTTAAAGGTTTCTGACATTTAAAATATTAGAAAGATCATTTGGTACTAATATGTTTTTAAAAGGGCCGCTGGGTGCTATAAATGGTGGGAAAAGGCCACTGGGTGCTAAAATGTGTTTGAAAGAGCCGCTAGGTGCAGCACCCAGCCAAATTAGCCTAGAGTTAGCACTAAAAAATCTGGAGTGACTTCACTTGAAATTTTAATGTATTAAATATTATATTTCGATGCATATAAATGCAGATTTTCATACCTTTAAGGCAGTAATTTACGAAAGAGATCTGTCCACATTCCCTTTCATTAGAAATAATTAATTTAAAATTGCATTATGTAATTCATATTCAAATTTAGTTCAACTAGTCATGCAATACAATACCTCAAATTTTTAATCCTGCAACATTATAACTAAAAATGAAAGAACATGATGCAATATTTAATAGCACAATAATTTCATTCATTGGAGTAAAATACTTATGTCACCTTTTAATTATCAATCATCATATATTTAGTAGAGCTTATTTTTTAAAAATCAAGACTGAAATTTTTATTACTTAAAACACAATAAGTAGTTTACCTTAGAATATACAAATTTGTATGTTCGAATTTTTGTTTTTTGTAAAGATATAAATATAAATTTTTTGTACTTAAATAGAAGTCATTAGCATTCATAGGAAACATATAATACACTTCTATGAATTATTTTTAACCATGAGAGGCATATAAATTAAACACTCTTTTGTAAAATTACAATTTTTTATTTCTCTAAATATGACTACTTCATTGTTAAAATATACCAAGAAGTGTAAAATGTGAGGTTTTTGACAGTTTTTGACATGGGTTTTTGACACAGGGTTTTTGACATGACAGTTTAAACTGTGGTTTAAACCGTCAAAAACTGTCATGCGTAAAAAACCTGCCAACCCTGAATCTAACGCATGCGCATGATAACTAATAAATTTTGAAACCTAAATATGGGGATTAAAATCGGGAAATAATTCCCCTCGATTTTTAATAATTTTTTACGAAAAATCCATTGGGCGTTTAACATAGGGAATATTTTTCTTGTATCCACGAACGGCAAGTGACGTCATCACTTCGCTTGCGTATTTAAAGTCCTCATAATAAGAAAAAACGATTCACTTCATTTTACCAAAATACTCTTTTTTAAGACTATCGTAGATCCTGTTTTCAAATTTTCTAACTAACTATCCAATAACTACAGACACTCCATGCTAACCCAAATTCACCTCTACTCGATACCTCCAACCAGCTATCTCACCAACACCTCCTGTAACAATGCCTCCGAACTGAGATTTACGTCATGAAAGATCGGCCGATTTTATCCAATCAGCACTTCCTATAATATATGTTGGATCGTGGGGATTGGACGTAATCGGCCGATCTTCAGTGACGTAAAGCTCAGATCGGCGGCATTATTACAGGGGGTGTTGATCTCACCCACAACATCGCCAAAATATCCAGGATCCAGCTAGGGACTTTTTCATTCTCAACCGAACATTTTACCTTGACTCGACATTATCACCTTAGACTACTCTACTTTCAATACTCATTTCAACTGGTGACTTTTACTTGCCCAACCAAACATTTTATCCCAACTATCATTTTACACTAATTTCAAAACTAAAATCAACTGGCGGCATTTACGTACTAAACTCGACGCCAATCATACCTTGCAATGTAAACAAACAATGAAGTTTGATAAAGATATTTAAAGGCTTTAATGCGTTTTTACAAATATTTTAAGATTTTTAAGGCTAAATATTTTAAGCGTTTTTTTAATGAAACAGTCAAAGAGTCGTTCATTCGGAATTAAAAAGTTGTCCATTTGGAATTTGTATTTTCTGAATGGCAACAGTTTTGGTTTGTTTTTATTTGGTATTGCATTGTTTATAATCATGAAGTTACATAATTCTATTTATAGGTTCATGTTTATAATAGCCAGTGATCCGTTATATTTAATTTAGACATTTAAACATTACAATTGAATAGTTTTTCAAGGTTTTATGGGAAATAAATAAGAATATGTGCGATACAAAACATGTATGAAAATGATATGTATGTTTCTTAAGTTGAATAAAACAAACGGGAAAAAAATATGGCTGCCAAAAGTTTCTGTTTTGAAGCGGTACTAACCGGATTAGTTCATGACAGATGAGGGTCATTATATATATTAATTAAATCCAAACTGATATGTTGCAAAATTAATTTTCTTTTCATTACACCAGTTCTGGATGAGCCTTTCTGTAGCTCGAAACACATCTAGAGAATAATCAATTTCTGTCCACACACTTTCCAGAATGAATTACAGAGACGTTTACATTGCTTTCATGATCCTTGCTGTCAGCTTTTCCATACTAATCACAGATGAGGAAAAAAAATTGGACTTTATATTCTCACAGGCCATAGATGTGTCCATTTCGCCAACTGTTGTCCACTTGTTCGTGATATGCGCAAATCTCATTGACTATGTGCAGAGTTTTAAACTTTTTGTTCTACAGTCGGCCGCAAAAAGTATCCGAGCACTAGCAAAAATTCCTATAGAAAAAAACTTAATACAGTTTTGTTAAATAAATCCTTGTCGAATCCTGTTCTTAGTCAGTCTGAAAATACGATTCGACAATGATTTATTTAACGAAACTGTATTAAGTGTACTTTTTTTGCATAGGAATTTTTGCTAGTGCTCGGATACTTTTGCTGCCGACGTATAATATAAAAATACGAATCGTGACAAATACTTTAGAATGCTAACTGTATCCTTTTAGATCAATTGGTTAATTTTATCTTTAATTTTAAAACATGTCACGAACTTTTCTCCCACTCAAGAATCTACTTGAAATCAGTTGCTTTTCCTAATATTAAAAAAAACGCAATGATGAACTAACTGTAAGTATACATACAGTCGACAGCAAAATTATTCGAGCGCTAGCAATAATTCCTATATAAAAAAAGTATACTTAATACTGTTTTCTTAAATAATCCTTGTCGAATCATGTTATTAGACTGACTAAGAACATAACTCGACAAGGATTTATTTAACAAAGCAGTAATAAGTGTACTTTTTTTATATAGGAATTATTGCTAGCACTCGAATAATTTTGCTGCCGACTATAATACCGGGTGTCTCATAAGTCTATAGACATTTTAAAAATTTATAAAAGAAATTGAATGAATTGGTAGAATATTGAACGCGGTTTGCGAAAAAGTTATTGTCATAAAGGGAGATAATTTTTGGTAAAGAAAAAAATATTAGTTAAAATTTTCGTCAATAGAGAGCGCTGTATGCAAGCAAATCACATATTTTCTTTAAAAAAACTGTGTTTATTCACATGCAGATGTTTACAGTCATATAATTCCTATTCTATATGTCTACATTCACCACAAATCATGTTTGCAAACGAGTTATAAGACTGCTAACGACAGCTTTAGTAGGCGATTCTTACCAGAGGGACATCTTCACCAATAATGCGTTATCCACCAAATCAGTATCGTAATTAAAACTTCGTGTATGCGTTAGAGACAAAATAGGAAAGAAGTTAAGTTAACCGTAAAACCATGTGACTTATAGGATTGATTTGCATATTTCTCGTTGCGCATCCGTGCAGCGCTCTCTATCGAGGAAAAATTTAACTTTTTTTTTCTTCCCCCTTCATGAGAATAACTTTTTTGCAAAACACATTCATTTCTACTAATTTCTTCAATTTTTATGATATTTTGAATTGTTTACAGGCTTATGGAACACCTGGTATTTACAATCCAGCATAAAAAATATTTTCAACTACATGATAATTATTTTGTAATAAAATAAACAATTGGTCAGTTTCTAAATCTTTAAACTGCACTAAGATATAACAGAAGTGATTATAACTTTGCTTAACAAAGCCACATTTCCAAGAGAGGAAATTCAAATACACTTAAGAGCCAAAAACTCTCGTACAGTCGGTAACAAAAGTATCCGAACACTAGCAAAAATTCCTATATAAAAAAAAGTAGAGTTAATACTGTTTTGTTAAATTAATCCTTGTCGAATCATATTCTTAGACTGACTAAGAACATGATTTGGCAAGTATTTATTTAACAAAACAGTATTAACTCTACTTTTTTACATAGGAATTTTTGCTAGTACTCGGATACTTTTGTTACAGAATGTACACTTGCTTAATATGGTGTAGAACTCACACGAGCACACAAAAAAAGCGTAACATGACGGGGAATGGACTCGAGTAATATCTGAATGTATTCAGGAGGTAATTCACACCATGAATTCTGCAGGACAGTCCATAAATCCGTAAGAGTGCGTAGTGATGATGATCTTTTTTCTGAAAAGCATGTTTCAAGGCATGTTTCAAGATTTGCTCAATAATATTTATGTCTGGGAATTTATGTGACCAGTGGAGGTGTTTAAAGGCACAAGAGTGTTCCTGGAGCCACTCGGTAACCAGGCCCTGACTTACGGCAGGGCATACGGGGCAAATGCCCTGGGCCCCCCTTCTGGAAGGGGCCCCCCAACAGGCGAATGCACAAATTCTGCAACCTAAAGACCTCTTATGCGACTGCAAGGGGGCCCCCCAGAATAGGCTTGCCCCGGGGCTCCAGGTAGTCTAAGTCGGGCTCTGTCGGTAGCAACTTGTGACGTGTAGCATATTTCATTCGCCTGCTGAAATTGTCCAAGTCCGTCAGAATGCTCAATGGATATGAATGGTTTTAGGTGATTGAACAAGATATTTGCGTCTATCACTACTTAGAGTCATTTCTTGATGTATCAGGAGTTCCATATTACGCCAACTCTACACGCTCCATACTATTACAGAGACTCTACCAGCTTGAACAATCCCCTGTTGAAATACTGTGTCCATAGATTTATAAGTTTGTCTCGGTACACATTTATCAGCCAAATACAAATAGAAACGATACTCGTCAAACCAAGTACAGAGGTTCCAGTCACCGACAATCCAATGGCGCTATTAGCGGCTGACGACGATATCTAAGCTTTGTACTGTGCAGCCAATTACGACACACACACACACAAAAAAAATCAAATAGTATTTGTCGTTACTTTTGGTTTTAAAAGCCTAAATCTTTTATCTTAGTTTTAATTAAATTAACAAAAATTAAGCTATATTTATTTCTGAAGTTAACACACTATTTTTTTTTTTTTTTTTTTTTTTACATTTTATCATTCGATTTACCTTTAAACTTCATGGGTCTTACTAAGATTTACAAAATAATTTTTTTCCCTACTTTCTAAGCTTGTTCATTAAATGTGAATTTTCTTTTCTGTCATTTACAGAAGAAAGAAGGAGTCTAGAACTTAACTACACTCATCTACTTCTACATGGAGAATTTTATGTTCAGATGTCAGTTTAAATACAGAAACCTTTAGTTATTTTTATCATTTTTACAATGTGTGTAAGTTAATCTCAAAAAATTCATATTTTGAATAAATAGATTTTGTATAAGAAACTTGTTTTTAATTTAAAAAATATATTTGCCAATTAAAATATTGTAATAAATAAAAAATATCGGTGAAAGAAAGAGAGGGAAAAAAAATAGTTTGGTAAAGGTTAAAAATTATAAAAATTTATTTCAAAATAAACTTAGGTTTATTCCATAATCATAATAGAAATCTTTCATAAACTACGTTAAAATGGTTGTTAAAAAAATTCTGTTAAATTACTTGAATAAAACATTATTCTGCAAGCCTAAATATACCAGAAATGAAATCTCATAGTAAAACGAATTCTTTTGTAATTCCTCCAACACATTCCAAAAGTCATACGTAACGAAGTCGCATTTCTTGTGAAAGAGTGTTTGGCTACATAGCATACCTTCAACTATTATGTAACATTGAGTTTTCTTAAATATACACACAAGTAACTGGAATTAAACTGGTTAAATTAATAAATTTAAATAAAGTACAAGATGCTGTAAAAATGGGTATACGATTGTAAGTGAAATAAATGTAATATTGCTTTTTAATAATCCTAGATACTGGGTGCTTCAAAATGCACTCTCCAACTTTGAAATGACATATAACTGCGAAAACGTGAGATACAAAAAGGTGAAACAAGTGATATATTGGACAGACATGTCTAGAATTTTCTATGTAAATAAATTACTGATTTTTCCTGATCTGGATCTTTTTTAACAAAAAATTTTCGTTGAAAGCTTCGCCTTGTCATCGTCGAACTTCAACCTAATAAGCCGTATTCCAGTGCAATAAAAACACGTTTTTCTAAGAAATTCGACATGAAGTTCTTCAATTTCCTATAATAACTAACTCTATACATCTCCTTTACACGCGACAGAAACGAAGTGGACTCACAAATGAACCTTCTATATTTTTAAATACTGTTTAAAGCTTCATGTACATAGCGTCACCTAATAGCCAAACTTTGAACTATTTATGCAAACCGGTGACTAACAAATTCCAGATCTGTCCATTTACTTGTTTATGCACTTTCATAGTTATGTCATTCGAAAGTTAGGGATTCTTTTCTGAAGCACCTTGTATATCTACTTTGGTTCTTATAGAGTAATTGGCATTTGATAACATGTTTCTGTTGCATCCTACAATTTTTTAACACCATATATACATTTATATAGGTTGATTGGTTGGCGGATGGGTGATACATATTTAAAAAGAAAAACAAAAGTTGTGTACATTACTACAAATTTTATTTTGCCCCTTTAATAATTTGTTTGCGTTTATTTAGTTATATATGTTACATATTGTTATATGTTATAAATTTATATACATAATTTCAATTTATTGTTATTTTAATATAATTAATTACACTTAATTCAATTTATTTTTTTAGTTATTGTATGTACTTTGTATAGTCTCCCACTGAAAGTAAAGTTAAAAAAAAAAAAAAAAAAAAAAAAAAATCTGGTGTGTCACTCACACGACTTTCTCTTACCCTGAACTTTAATACAATAAATACAGTTTGGAGATTAAGAGGTAAGATAACGACTACTGTCATGTAAACCTATGTTAAAAGAATTCCAATTAGGCTTCCGTAGAGTTTTATATGATAATTAGTTCTGTGTGAGAGGGGCTACCGCCCCCTTTAACTCCCCGTTTCATTACTGTACCTACATCTATATAGAATTTAAATATGTTATTAAAATTAAAAGTTCACTTAAAATTATACAGACAACTTTCACATAGAACATTTATTGAAACTTATCAGTTTTGATCAAACTTTTCCAGCAACAAACTTATATTAACTTGAATATACAAGTTTTGGATCTCCTGAAATTATTTCTTTTTATGTTACTGTAAGAGACACAGACAAAGACCAAATGTTAAAAAACTTGACTTCGGTAATCGTGAAGCCTGAAAACGTGTAAGTATACAAAAACAAGCGATGAATATTTAGTTTAAAAACATACATTATTTACCATATGTCTACGAGGAATTCATTTCAATTTCTCAGCAACATTCCTGGAAATGATAAAATATTATAGTAAAGCACTTCCACTAGCAATAAAAAGAAGGTTATCGCTTACATATTTGAATATATATCTTAATCTTTTGAAGATCATGTACAAACCACATGGTGCACCTAAATATAATCCTATAGTAATAATACGCGGCATAACCTGAAACACACTTTCATTAATTTTCAGTTATTGTCGCACTAAATTCTAGTTCTTTTGTGTAGACCTGTAGATGAACAGTGAATGATTTCCCTGCCATATTCTAGATGAGACATGTTTTACGCATATAAAAAATATACATTAATTTCATTTGGTTTAAGGCAGTCTATAGATGCTAAGCTCTACTTACCTGAAATTTCTCCCATAGACGTAATGTATTTGAATTCTCTTGTATGTCCCTGTACTCGAACCATTTGCTTCATATCAAAGAATAGCTTATTATACCAGCCCTACATCATACAAATTTGGAATACTAAGTTTGGACTTTCTGCTACAATTTGTTCTTGAGATATGCTGATAACAGACACACATACAGACCAACTGCTAAAAACATGATTTTCAGATTCAGGGGACCTCGAAACATCTAAATATAACAAAAAACTTACATTCGAAAATTTGACCCTAAAACAATACTTTCTCTACTTTATGAGTAAAAGAAAGTAATAACTTTATCTAAATTGCAAAGACAATGCCGTTCCTCACTTTAAATTACCACAATCGCTTTTGCAGAATACAACTTAGATTCTTTAAATGTGCCCTTATTTAATATTTTAAATCCTGACACTTAGTTTCAAAATACAGTTTTAAGTGCAGATATAAAATAACAATAATAATGATTAATTTTAACTTTCTTTACACTTTCATTTTGCTTTTTACTAATGTAAGAACAAATGTGGATCATCATATACAGTAATTTTATTTAGCATATATCTTTAGTTTGAAGGCTTTTTTTTTTTTTTTTTTCAAAGGGGGTGGGGGGTTATATAATTAATTGTTCAATCTTTTTAGATTCGGAGCAAGAAGGGTGCAATTGTTTTGTAAAAGGGACAAGAAGGGGATTATTTTTTCAAATAAAACGCAGACAGGGGACAGGGCGCAACACCCCCCTGAAAATATCTGGAGAAAACTGTGCTTTTTTTTAGTATTATCAAATTGTAACGGGCTGCATACAAACTCTTATGAGCATGTAAAATAGCTCTTAAATATTAAGTCATTTTCCCTAATTAATCAAAAAGTGAGCGCTATCAGCATTCTTGGCAAAATATCATGAGGACAGTGCTAAACTATCTGAAATAAATAAAAACTTGTTTCATTGTCAAGAATAAGTTCAGCGATGTTGCTACGACTTGTTGTAATCTAAAAAATGTCTCTCCTGTTATTGTGCATGAAAACAGTAAAAGAAATCGTCATTTCTCCTCTTTTCTTTTCTTTTCTTTCTTTTTTTTTTTTTTCTTTTTTGTAATTTATTGATATTATCTTGTGGTTTATTAAAGAATATTTTATAACTCAGAGCTTTTTATCCTGAAATGATGTCTGACGCTATAATATCTATTATTATTATTATAGTTATCATTTTATCTATTATTATTATCATTAATATACACAGAGTTCTTCTAGAGTCACTTCTATTTGAGAATACTTCGTAATTGCAAATTAATGTAGGAAATGTAGGCAATCAATTTGAAGGTAGCCTCGTTGCTTTTTTTTAAATATTGGGCATACTAAAATACTCACACAGTGCAAGGTTGAAATTTCAAATAGCAAGGTAATCTTTTGTTGGCTCGTTGAAAAGATGTTCTAAAGACCATCATTTTCATATAAATAATTTTTGACAGAATAAACTTTTCTCAAAAAGTACTCTTCTTTTGTATCTTGGAAACACTTGGAAATTTCTGAAAATTAAAATAATGTTCAATCATTTATAGTAAGACTCCAGTCAGAAAAGGTGGAGCTAAAGGCATGAAGAGAATCCAAAGAAACCCAAATTTGAAATTTCAAAAGGGATAATTTGTCTTTTGGTTTTGTCACATTGGTTTTGACAATTTGACAAATTTGATTTGTCACATTGGTTTTGGCAAGACAAACATATATATATATATATGTATGTAAATAAAATTTGTATCATTACATTATACAATTTATCGCATTATTATTATTATTTTTTTTTTTTTTTTTTGACTAATATTAAGCTAATAGATGCTCAAATTATTTCCATCTACTTCTCGTTAAAAAAAAAATAAAAAAAGCTGCACGAAATCGTTTCTAATTGTCTCGAATAAATTCGGAGATGCTTCGACAGTATTCTGAAATTTATTGCTTTATTTCTTTGATCGAAAATTGTACATTAAACATATGAAATATTTCAAAAGAAAAATGTCATTTAGAGGCAAACCTGGAGAATAAGGAGTCTCTAATTAATATATACATATATATATATATATATATTAGAATAACTTTTAACTGAGTTAATAAAATATCTTCCTTCCCATTATAAATTTTTTAATTAACCACCCGTAACACCTTCTTCTCCATTTTTTAAACCAGACTAAGTCTTCTTAAATCGACGGAAAACGTTTTATACAATTTTTAGAAGTAGCAAGAGACAGTGGGGAGAGTGAAAATTATGGCGAAGTCTTATAAACCAACTATTTAAATTAAAAGTATTGTAAGACAAGGACCCCTCCCTTTCCCTTCTTATTATTAAAAAAAAAAAAAAAAAAAAGAATGACTCCTATGTCATTCAGAGCTTTTTTTCTTTCTTTTTTTTCTTTTCTTTTTTTTTTTTTTTTCTTTAATTCAACCAACGATTTCTGAATCGAAAAACGTTTTATACAATTTTCAGAAAATTTGACGTGTTCCCTAGATACAATGGAGGATGTGGAAACTTCTGAGAAGACTCATTAACTAATAACGTTAACTTACAGCATCGTAGAACGAAATATTTTTCAAAAAATATTTGTCTTAGTAAAATATTTTCCACAAGCTAACAAAAGACATATTAGACCTTTCGCATTAGAAGTTATAAAACTTACTTCCATGTTTTCAAGCCTTTTTACTTTTCTTGCCCATATAATAAACCCTGTTTCTCTTTCTGATACAATTTTTCAGACAACACAAGAACTAATAAATTTTAAAATAACTAAACTTAAAACCTAATGATCGTTTGTTTAGATGTATTACAGTAAAACCTCTTTAAGTTGGACACCTGTGGTTCCGGGGAAAAGTGTCCAACTTAAAAAGGTGTTCAACTTATATGGGGTGCTTACTTTTTTCGATTTAATCAAAGTGTATCTATGCATGCCTTTTAACTTTTAATCACATCTAAATATAATACAATTAAGTATTCACGACTTACATAAAAATTAATAATTAATTTGCCAATTTAAAATCTAAATTTAAACTGGCACGTTGTGGTCATTATAATTCTTTCTTCTATAAAACAGGGCCACATACCAGTTAACATGCACGAAAATTTAATCAATATATCTTCTCATAATAAAAATTTTGCATATGCATTTTAGGGCAATTTTATCCAATAGATCCTGAGATATTCATATGGAAAACCGGAGAATGTTAGTAAAAGTACCACCATCTGTCGGCTGATATACACCCAAATTAAGTAACACTCATTTTCATAATGTCCATCTCACATATGAAGTTTGGTGAATTTATTCACTCTATTATTATATATCTACCTTTAAGAAAGGAAGTTGAACCTTAATGTAATCTTAGATGTTTTTACAGTTTGTAGAGATTCCGATGTGTTCCCCCAAAAAAGAGTAAGAGGGTGGGTGGACCCTGTGTATCCAAAGGTCACCTATATTTTATATTATTCTTATTGAAAAAAAATAATCTGGTATGTCACTCACCCGACTTTTCTCTTACCACCCTGAAATTTAATACTATAAATACAAATTACAGATTAAGAGGTAAGATAACAAGAACTGTCATGTAAACCTATGCTAAATAATCCAAATTAGGCTTCGAAAGTGTTTTATATGATAATTAGTTCTGTGTGAGGGGGACTACCCCCCGTTTCATTAATGCACCTACATTTATATAGAATTTAATTCTGTTATTAAAATTAAAAGTTTACTTAAAATTATACAGACAATTTTGACACCCAACATTCCTTAAAACTTATCAATCTTGATCAAACTTTTCCAGCAACAAACTTATATTAACTTCAAAATACAACATTTAGATCTCCTAAAATTATTCATTTTTGAGTAACTCTAAGAGACACAGACAAAGATCAAACGTTAAAAAACATGACTACGATAATCAGGAAGCCTCAAAACGTGTAAATATACAAAAAAAAAAAAAAAAAAAAAAAAAAAAAAACAAGTGATAAATATTTAGTTTAAAACATACATTTACCATATCTCTATAAGCAATTTATTTCAATTCCCGAACAGCTTTCCTGGAAACGGTAAAATATTATTAGTAAAGCACATCACATAACAACAAATAACTAGTGTGTTGTGGCCACCACATGACCTTCTTCTATATTTTCTTATACAAATTCACTCAGTAAAAATAATTTATTAAAATTATTATTTAAAAAAATTATATTCCATGAGGCTATAGTGTTGCCAGACTTGGGGACTTTTTTATTCAACTACCACCAATAATTTTGAGAAGTAAAATTTGACATACGTAATAGACGATTAATCTTCGATGTGATTAGGCAGTTGTTGCAATAAGTATTTGATGGTGGATGTTGAATAAAAAAGTCCCCAAATCTGGCAAAACTGCATGAGGCTCCCACGTACACAAACTTCTTTTCCCAGTTGACTATCTCTATTACAAAAAGTATATATTTGTTTCATTTAGTTTAGTGCAGTCTATAGATGTTAAACTGTACTTACTTGAAATTTCCCCCATAGACGTAGTAATGTATTTGAATACTATTGAGTGTCCTTGTACACAAACAATTTGCTTCATCTCAACGAAAAGCTTAGTGCAGCATTCCTATATGATACACATTCGAAATACTGAGTTTGGAATTTCTGCTACTATTTGTTCTTGAGATATGCTGATAACACACATACACACAGACAGACACACACACACACACATACACACACACAGACCATTCGCTAAAAACATGATTTTAGTAATCATGGGAACTCAGAACATGTAAATGTAACAAAAACTCACTTTCGAAAATTTGACCCTAAAATAATACTTTCTCTACCTTATAGGTAAGAGAAAGTAAAAAAAAGGAAAAACATTATTTCATTACAAATACGGCGATTCTTTTTTTCCCATCCAGATGAAACAGTTGTTTTGCCCAGAATGGCAACCCAAAAATAAATAAAGTTTTGAGCAATAAAATTTAAAATTTAAAATTTTAATACATAATAAACGTCTTTAAATTTGTAAATCAATTTTTATTTTCTCCTACTAAGTAAGTTAAAAAATGTTTAGGACTTCGGTTTGTGGGCCGTTATTCGTTCGTCTGCCTCTCCGCGCTCCATCTTCAATAAATATTTAAAAAAATTGTTCAAACTGATATACACTTTAAAGTTCACTTTGGTATGTTCCTATATTGAAAATATTATAGATAGCACAATTGGTTTGTGCATGGGGACACCAAAAAAAGTTCCAATATATAGTGTTCTACGAGAACTGTCATAGAAAAAAAAAAAAAAAACTTTTTCTTTTAATTTCAATATCGTTTTAAGATGCGGGTTCAGTCGCCTTATCTGGGGTAACAATACATAATTTCCCGTTTATGGTTATTTTAACAATAAAACTATATGGAAATAAACTAAGATTAAGTAAATATTTTTAAAAAGGGAACTGGTTACTTTAATGGAAAGAGCTATGAATTTTCGTTTAGAAGCTTTCTAAAAATAGTTAACTTTTGCTTCAGCACTAAATGTAAAAATCAAAAAGATAATCATAATTATTTCTGCTAAAATTTTATTTGAATCCAATAAATTAACTAATGCTCTATTTAAAAAATTCTCGATACACTCACCAAATTAAAAAAAAAAAAAAAAACAATTGCTGAAGCAACAATTTTTCTGAATTTAGCCTTATTTATTTATTTCTTGTTGATGTTGACTAAACAAAAATGTTGTTCCTAAAAACAAATTGTATTGTTGTTTTAACCAATGTTGTTGATTCAGTCAGTGTTTATCGGGTGTAGTAATAAGTTTTAAATGGTTTAGAGAAATAAATATGTAATTGGGAATTGAAAATAATTCTTTATTTGTCAAAACATATTATCCATCACTATCTAATACCTTGTACCATCCATCGGGCAATTGACGGATACCAGATGTGTAAAACGATTCGTGTTTTAACGCGATGAACTCATCCATCCATTTTCGGGATTCGTCTGTTGCCTGGAAGTATACGAGTCACTTATTAACGATTAAACAAATTGTAATTCAAAGGGGCTGTAACGGGGGGTTTCAAAACTGCCCAGCTAAACGTTGCTAACGTGTCCTTGACAGGGTTTGCAAAATGTGGCCTTGTGTTATCAAGGAACAATTTCACAGAGCGTAAACCTTTGACAGCAAATGGACGTTTTCGTCTATTTTTCTGGTTTAGTTATAAAAAAAATTTTACTTGTAGTGTTCAGCAGTTACATTTACATCAGGAGCTGACAGTTCTTATTGGAGTAAACCCGTAATATTACACCTGAAGCAAGGGAGAACACCTTTGCTATAAATAGCTCGTTTCAGGGTTTATATTGTTGCTTCATCAGAATTCAGTTAATGCTTATGGGGTTTCGGACCCTCATAACACATCCATTTTTCATCTCCCATAACGCTTTTCTACTGGAGAGAATTTCTGTTTTCCTTGTTAAACAAATTCATGCATCTCCAGACACATTCATTCTGGTTTGTTTGGTTTAATGCATGTGGCACCATCTTTCTGCTTTTGAATCTTTTGTACTGCATGTAAACGATTTAAAATATTCGTTTGTGATATTCTTAATTGTTCGACAAATTCTTTTTATGACGGAGGTGCATCATCAAAGAAAAGCGCTTTCAGATTTTTATGCTTAGCATTCAGTCTAACGCCACTACGGTCATAATAGGTAACACCAAATTCGCAAACTTTTAAACAGCAAAACCGAAATTCGCGTGTGCTTTTCGATCCGATATCTACCCTGAAAACAGAACAGTTTGGTTAACACGCATTTTCAGCACTTTCTCTTTGATGAAATTCGTAAAGCATGCAGTAACGAAATATGCCATGACATTTTTAACCTTCGAAACGTTATCTTTACTTTCCCTTTTCTTTTTTCACTTTCTACGTCGGTTTGATAGCTATGAATCCGTTGCTATCTCAAAACACAAATGCCACTGTTTGGTACATTACTACGCAGTATATGTCACACAAAACTCGCTTTACAACTTCTTACTGCAGCCAAGAATTAAATCAATAAAATTATTCTGGTGATTTAAACGAAATATTTTGCTACTTCAGCCCATTATTCGCTCATTGGCTGATTACAGAAAGATCTATGACGTAGTTTATCGGAACATCTAGTGACAGTGACTCTTCTTTCAATCATACTCTGTTAGTCAATTGAAACAACATGGTATTGTTCATGAAATTATTGTTAAAATTGCAAAATAATGAATCTAAAAATCAATTATTAAATTTGGTTTTACCAACAAATAATTTTTTAATCGACGTAAAACAAAAAGTAACATGTATTTTAAATAGATAAGACAGATTCACCATCTACAACCACTAGAAACAAAACAAAAGAAAATTTTAAAAAATCGTTGTGTTAAATCGAACAGTGATACACTACCTTCCAAAAAGTATTTGGACACTCTCGAATTTAGATGTTTTGTTAAATTTCTAGAAAAATTATTTAGGAATCACCTTGAAACTTTGGAAGAATAAAAAACATGTTGCACCTCATATATTTTAGCAAAAATTTTTTCCTGAAGAGGATAAGGGGACCAGTAAAATATTAAAGAAAAATCAAAATATTTTGCATTACCATGTAAAAATTAATATTTGAAATGCATTTTGTCTGTACCATATAAATGAGGATTCTTTTAATAATCTGTATAAATTTTTATGAGGCTACCACATATATTCATGGAGATATAATGGTTTCTTTAAAAAAATCGTAAAAGAAATTGCCACCTTTTACTCTCAGAACATACGTATGCAAGGAAAGTATTCTAATGATGTCAAAAATCCGTGTTTGAGATTTTGGTGTGCTTACACGTTTTAAGGAGGTCCTTTGAATTCACATTTATTATTTTTACGATGATGTGTGTGTGTATGTATGTTTATAAGTGAACACGATAGCGTCTGCACGCTTTCCTCAAATGATCTGAAAGTTGGTATGTATGTCATAGGTCACCATACCACGAACCCTATTGATTTTGGTGAATCTAGCTCTTATAGTTATTTTACAGGCATACAAAGAAAAATTATTTATCATCAAGGTCTATGGACTCAAATTCTTTAAAGCGCGATAGCATTTAAATGCGTCATTCGATTCAGATGAAAATTTATAAACATGTTATAAGTCATCGTCGCACGAACTGTATAAATTTTGCTGAATCTAGCGCTTATCGTTCCTCTACAGCGACACAAACAAAAATTATTTATCAGTATATGGCCCAAATGTCTATATGGCCCAAATTTTTTAAAGTGCGGTAGCATTTAAACGCTTTGTTCGGTTGAGCTGAAAATTTATACACGTGCTATAAGTCACGGTTGAGCAAAATTCATGGATTTTGGTAATTCTAACATGCACAGTTCTTTTACAAGGACTCATTGAAAAATTCTTTGTCATCATGCCTTGAGCTCAAATTCTTTAAAGTGCAATACGCCATATACAATTGAGCTGAAAACTTATATACATGTCACACATACAATCACTTTCACACATACTGTATGAATTTCGGAGAATCTAGCAGTTAGAGTTTTTTTACAGGGACACAAAGAAAAATACTTTATCATTGTCGCTTATGGGTTCAAATTATGTAATTGCGATAGCGTCTAAATGCCTCATCCGATTGAGCTGAAAATTTATATACATGTTATAGGTCACCGTCGCATGAAATGTGTAGATTTTCATTAGTCTAGCTCTCATAAATTTTTACAATGACACAACGAAAAATTCTTTAGCATTACGATGTATGGGCTCAAATTATTTGAAAGGCAAAAGCGTTAAATTAAACAACATACTTTATAGAGAAGAATAATCAAGCACCCTATTTTAATTTTCTCTTTTGTAGTTTAAGGATTTCGCTTACTTTAATTTATTTATACAACCGTTAATTACTTAACGTTCGGAAAGTCGAGTGGAGTCACACCAGGTTTTTAATTATAGCACGTAGGGCATTAGACCCAGTACAAAGCCACATTTAAGAAACTTGACAAACTACGTTTCACACAGTATACTGTAATCAGAATGCAAAATGTTAAAGATTTTACAAAATATGAGCACTTTTACTAAATAATTTTTAACTGCACATGCACAAACTTTATAAACATTTCATTTACATAATTTAATAGCCAAAAGCATTGAGTTACTTATATGAAAACCTCACACAAATATCGTGTAAATTCAAACAATTATAAATTATAAAACGAACGGAATTTATGTTCCTCTCAAAATACAAGGAAAATGATAGGGGCTTTATCAATATTTATTTACAATCTGAGAATTCTAACCATTGGGCATTGATTGAATCAAAATAAAAATGTGAGTAAAAGCGCTAATAGTTTACCTTTTTTTTTTTTTTTTTTTTTGAGAGAGGAACTGGAATTCTGTTTATTCTTTAACTCGTATCTGTTTGAATTATTCAATATTTATTTGGAGTTTTCATATAAGTATATCAATATTTTTGGCTATTAAATTATGCAAATTAAATTTTTATAAAGCAAAAATTTTAACTTTTATTAAAGTTAAAAATTACACAGGCCTACAAAATTGAAGTTGACAAAATTTGATTTCATGATTTTAGCTGAACTTTATGTTTTTTGATGTGCTGAAACCGAAAATGCAGCCCATTTATCTTTATCACGTACAGATTTTTGTCAATACAGGGTGCTTACCGGCACAATTTCTTACATATACTATCATAACAGTAGGTTAGTTGAATCATTAGAATGGTTTTACGTCACACTAGTGCTGCGGTATTACAACAATAGGTATCCATGATTAATTAATCATGAAAACATATTGGTAGGCACCCTGTATTGACAAAAATCTATACGTGATAGAGAAAAACTGACTTCATTTTCGGTTTTAGCTAGGGGTGGGAATCGATTAAGAGTTTTAACTGGGTTAATCGTAGTTCATTAATCGATTAATCGGTCGATTCATCGGATTTTTAATTTGTTTTTATTTTTCTCTTTATAATTTTATTTCAATGATGAATAAAACTCTCATATTGTGTATTGTTCATAAGTTTGATTGAGAATTTTTTTTTTTTTTTTCAAATTAATTATATCTGTTTTATAGCTGAAATTTAAATCAATTTTCAGAGCAATAATTGGTGATTTTAAGTGTTAATTTTATATAAATATTTTCACTTATTCATTTTTTTTTATATAAATTAATTTTTCAATTAATTTTGAAAGAAACATTAAATGAAATTACACATATTTTAGTTTTATACTTGTAGACCTTGTCCATCTCGCTAGTCACTATTTTTAAATGAATTCTCAAAATTCCATATCATTATCTTAAAAATCTCAAATTCTTATATTTTGGTTCTTCTTTGTCACTTTGAACTAGGAAACAGAATGTTATTTTCTGTTTCTACTTCAATAGTTACTATCAGCAATTCTGAACAGACATTAAACGCTTGAAGATATTCTGAAACTCTGTTGATATGTCCCCCATCACAAGGATAGGGGAAATCTCAATTCCTTCTTTTCGCTTTTTTTTTTTTTTTTTTTTTTTTAAAGCATTTCTATTTTTTGAAAGCTTCTTGTTTCTGAGAATACTATTACCCTAGCCAATACTTTCTGTAGAAGGCTACAGGCAGGTGGTGTTGCTCCAGCATGCACATGGAGCGGCATTTTGTTTAATAACTGTCCTCTCCCTTTTCTTTATCAACAAAAGTGCAACAACTTCTTTTGAGAGGTTTTATTTATTTTTATTTATTTATTTATTTCATTTTTTATTTTTTGCTTTTTCATTATTTGATGGATGTTTCTTAGAATGTTTGTTAGCAAAATATGCGAAAAAATATTTGCAGAACAGCATTTTTAATTTAATTCGTAGTTTGAAAATTTTAATCGGATTTTGAAAAATTTTAATCGAATTAATCGATCCGATTAATTCGATTAAAAAAATTGATCGGTGCTAAGCATTGATCGATTATCCGAACCGATTAATCGATTAATCGACACAGCCCTAGTTTCAGCACACCAAAAAACATAAAGATCAGTTAAAATTATAAAATCAAAATTTTACATGTCGACTTGTGTTATTTAATAAAAGTACTCATATTTTGTTAGACATTTAACATTTTTGCCCTCTGATTGCACAGTATGCTAATGTAGTATGCCAAGTTTCCTAAAAATGGCTCTGCACTGGGTCTAATAATCTACGTGTTATAATTAAAAAAGTGGATTTTTTTTTTAAGCTATTTTTTAAAGAAATCGTTGTACCTCCATGAATATATGTGGAATAATTATAAAAATTTATATAGATAATTAGAAGAATCCTTATTATCACATGCTGCAGCCAAAATGCATTTCAAGCAATTCTTTTTGTAGATAAATGCAAAACGTTTTTTTTTTTTTTTTTTTTTAACACTCCCAAAGTTTCAAGATGATTCCTAAAGAACTTCTCTAGATATTTGACAAAATGTCCGAATTTGAAAGTGTCCAAGTACTTATTGGTAGGTAGCGTATGATTTCTATTTCTAATACTTCATTTTATTTTTTCAAACATTTTAGATTTTGGTCAAAAAGAAAAGTCACTGTGTAAAAAAAAAAAAAAAAAAAAAAATAGAAGCACAGTCGATTTTCATAAATTATTTTTTGTATTTTTATCCTGGCAATCAGATTCCTATGCAGATTTTATTTTCGGAAAAATCACATATTGATTGCCCTTTGTCAGGACTAAGGAACGCATGTCATGGACATCGTCGACATTGCTAGTACTAGTATGGTCAATACTACCAGCATTGTCTGAAGAATGCAGAAAAATTTTATTCAATTGGAGAAATGGGGATGGGGTCGATGGTCTGGTAAGCAATTGGTTATTGAAGTAGAATAAGTCTGGTCTTTTTCAGTGGTAGGCAAAAACATACAAAGTATATAGAAGTGTTGAATTCTGAGCTTCTTTTTTATGGCTCAGAATTAGGAGGAGAAGAGTGGATGTTTCAACAAGATGAAGCCTCCACTCACACTACCCAATGGCGTTAAAAACTAGTTCGCTTCAAATAATGTGCAGGTTTTACCGAGGTCAGATATAAGCCCTGATCTTAATATAGTGTAAAAAATCTGGGCAATGCCTGTTCGTCGAATATATACTGCGGAGAAAAGGTTTGAATCCCTTACTGAGCTTCGAGAAGCTTTTATTAGCTCATGAGGATACGTTTTACCAAACAAAAATACAGTTTTTGTATGATTCACTGCCAAACAGAATATTCGAAGTTATAAAAGCTGATGGAAAGAATATTCATTACTAATATCGTTTTTATTTTATATTTTTTTATTACTGTCCTTCTACCTTTTTACGGAGTTTAAAAAGGAAGAAACTATTTATGTTGTCATTAATAATTTATTTTTAAAAATCATGGTAATAATACTCATATTTTCTTGTTAAATGATCTGCAAAACGTTACACATAAAAAAATTTCATTAAAAATAAAGTATTCCCTTTTTTAAAAAAAAAACTATCTAGTGTCTTTTTACGTTTTTTACTCAGTGTATATGGTATTTAGCTTCATATAAAATACTAATCTCTATATCCTATTGTATTTGTCTTTGGCGGTCGCCAGATTTTTTTTTTTTTTCCTAAGATAAGCTTTACTAGTAATCCTGTATGTAGATTACACCCTCTTCACTGAAGAGGAAAGAAATGAAACAGAATAGATACTTTTCTCGCCAACTGTCACGAACACATAGTCCGTCTTCTCATGGGGACACGATCCTATCAATATTGAAGCCGCCCTAAGCCCACGTTCAATATTCAGGGTAGGACAGATGGCAACGATTCTGCTTCTCCTTGGTTGTGTCCGAAGAAAGACTATATTCGTGGTTGACGTTTGATATACACAAGAAAATAAAATAGTTGTCATACTTATTAAATATATAGTACAATTGATTCTAATATCATTTAAAAAAGACAACATTAATTAAGAGATATTTTAGCATATATCTCTGTAAATTTAATTTTTTTTAGGTGAAATTTTTATATTAAACCACATATATATTTATGCTTCATTAAATAATTTAATATTAAACAAGAAAGAAAAATCATGCAGTACGCATTGATTAGTAACACTTTCCAACTGTACGCAATTGTTGTATCGAATAACTATTAATATTCTTTGCCTATGTTATCGCACAACAGACAGAAGGACTGAAAAACATACAGATAGACTAATTGATTTTAAAATTACTCTTAGGTATTTTGGAAAGTGTTAAAAAGGCTTAACGCAAAATAAAATGCAGCCGTTAGATTAAAATTACAGCTTTTAAACTCTCTGAATATTTTACTGTAGCCCTGTAAATCTGAAAGTTAATCATATCATATTCTATACAAAACAATATTTTAGAATATTAATAATATATGTCAATGTTTTTAAGATTTTTCTAGTAGAAAGTTTTTTAAATATAACTTTTAAAAAATTCTGTCCTAAAACGTAATACGTTGGCTTTTTTTTTTATTGTTGTTGTTGTTGTTGTCCCTGTAAACAAACTAGTTGTACAGGACCTATTAATGACATTTTAAACAGGGAACATGAGTGTATCATTTAAAAAAAATTCTCAAAATATTCACGGATGATAGGAGCCGGAGACAAACAGATAGAAAGGTAGCAATCGGACAGACAGATGCATAAATTGAAATCATATTCCCACTAAAATTATAAGAAAGTGTTAAAATGCTCATGTAAACAAAAGTGCAATTCCAGCAAATTTTTATAATTACCTCGTAATGTAACTGATTATTTTTGTGTGGCCCTGTAAATCTAATGCTAACAAAACTATATTACATAGAAGGCACACTCTTTTGTGCATACGAATAATATATTTCAATTGCATTAAGCTTTGTGGAAGATAAAATTAATAAAATTTGGTTTATAAATATAACTCTCATACAACACAAAGCTTTGGAGTACTCTCAAGTGCCCCTGTACACAAACCAGTTAGAAATGTATTCTAATTTACATAGGAAACATCCGATAGGAAATTGAATAGCATATTAAAATTTCATTAAAGTTTCTATACAGTAAAGGTATTAAAATATGATTTATAGAAACTCCTCTCATAGAACACAATGCTTTCGAATACTTTTGTGTGTCCCTGTACACGAACCAGAAAAGGCATCCATTCCATTTTCAGTAGGGAACATCCGATAGTGAACTTCAATAAAATATATCGTTTTAAAGAAATTCCATAAATATTTACGGGAATTAGAGCGCAGAAAAACAGACAGAGAGACAGACAGACGGACAGAAGATCAGTCAGACATATACACAAATTGAAATTATATTCACACTAAAAAAATAATAGAAAGTGTCAAAAACTCTTAATGCAAACGAAAGTACAATTCAAACATTTTTTTATATATAGCTCTTAATAAAACTGAATATTATTGTATCACCCTGTAAATCTAATGTTAACCATGCTATATTCTATGCAAAGCATTCTTTTGTGCGTATAGATAACATATTTAAATTTCCTAAAACTTCGCGGAAAGTAAAGTTATTAAAATTTGATTTATAGAAATATCTCACAAAGAACGCAATGCTTTGGAGTACTTTTGAGTGTCCCTGTACATAAACTAATGGTGGAATGTAATCTGTTTTATATAGGAAAAATCCAATAGTGAACTTGAATAACATATTTCAATTTCATTAAGATATGTCTATAGTAAAGTTATGAAAAATGGTTTTTAGAAATACCTCTCATAGAACACAATGCTTTGAAATAATTTCGGGTGTCCCTGTACACAAACCAATAGAGGTATAAACTCCATTTTCAATAGGGAAGATCCGATAGTGAACTTGAATAATATATATCAGTATCAAAAAATTTCATAAATATTTACGGGAGTTAGAGCGCGGGCAGACAGACAGACAGAGAGACGGACAGATACACAAATTGATATCATATTCACACTTAAAAAAATGTTAGGAAGTGTTAAAAACGCTTAATGTAAACGAAAGTACAATTCTAGCAAATTTTTAATAATAGCTCTTAATATAACAGAATATTTTTGTGTCACCCTGTAAATCTAATGCTAATCATGCTATATTCTATGTAAATCATTCTTTTGTGCATATAAATAACATATTTCTATTTCCTAAAACTTCGTGGAAAGTAAAGTTATTAAAATTTGATTTATAGAAATATCTCTCATAGAACGCAATGCTTATAATATTTTTGAGTGGCCTTATATATAAAGCAGAGTTGGTATTTAATCTATTTTATAAAAGAAAAATGCAATAGTGAACTTGAATAACATATTTCAATTTCATTAAGATATGTGTAAAGTAAAGGTATGAAAATACGATTTATAGAAATACCTCTCATAGAACACAATGCTTTGAACTACTTTCGGGTGTCCCTGTATACAAACCAGTAAAGGTATAAACTCCATTTTCAAAAGGGATCATTCGATAGTGAACTTGAATAACATATATCAGTTTCAAGAAATTCCACAAATATTTGCGGGAATTAGAGCGCGAAAAGGCAGACAGACGGACAGACAGACAGACAAACCGAAGTCATTAACACTTTTCAACTTTGTTGGGAAGTGTTAATTTTAGAAAGTATTAAAAACGCTTAATGTAAACGAAAGTACACTTTTAGCAAATATTTATTTATAGCTCTTTATATAACTGAATATTTTTTTGTCACCCTGTAAATCTAATGCTAATCATGGTATATTCTATGCAAAGCATATTTTTTTTCTTATAAATAACACATATCAATTTCATAAATCTTTGTGCAAAGTAAAGTTATTAAAATTTAGTTTATAGAAATATCTCTCATAAAACGCAATGCTTTTGAATACTTTTGTGTGTCCCTGTACACAAATCAGTGATAGTATTTGCTCCATTTTATACAGGAAACACTTGATACACAGGAAGTGCACTTGAATAACATATTGCAATTTCATTAAGATTTGTCTACAGTAAGGGTATGAAAATATGGTTTATAGAAATGCCTCTCATAGAACACAATGCTTTGAAATATTTTCGGGGGTCCCTGTACACAAACCAGTAGAGGTATAAACTCCATTTTCTATAGGGAACATCCGATAGTAAACTTGTATAACATATTTAAATTTCATTAAGATTTTTGTACAGTAAGTGTATGAAAATATGGTTTATAGAAATGCCTCTCATAGAACACAATGCTTTGAAATATTTTCGGGGGTCCCTGTACACAAACCAGTAGAGGTATAAACTCCATTTTCAATAGGGAACATCCGATAGTGAACTTGAACAACATATATCAGTTTCAAGAAATTTCATAAATATTAACGGGAGTTAGAGCGCGGACAGACAGACAGACAGACAGACGGACAGACAAACCCAAGTCATAAACACTTTTCAACCTTGTTGGAAAGTGTTAAAAATATTGCATGCATGATCAAATATATGTATCTAGGACCCACAGTGGGGTAGAGTAAGTTTGAAAAAAATATTTATAACTCTTTTTATAACACTTAATAAATTTTCATAAAACACAAAGAATTTTGTTCCTTATAATGATGGAATCGTTATACATTGCTATATATATACAGGGTGATCAATTTAAAACAGTACCCGTTGGTTTTTCTTATTTCCCTTAAATACGACGGATGTGGCAACTATTCTAACACTGAAATATAATTGTTTGAACCTTGTTTAAGTGTGGGAGACAGTTTCCAACACTGTTGGACTGTTACAACATTATTTGTGAGGTAAAATAGAGGACAATTTTTTTAATCCAGAAATATTTTTATTTATGAAAAACAAAATTTAATTATTATTATTATTTTTTTTTTTTTTTACATTACCATTCCTACATTACATTCATATTATCATTATCATTTTTACATTATCATTTCATAAGCTTTTCCAGAGAAGTCCTGCAAACATCGATGAATTAAAACAGACCATAACTGAAGAAATCTCGTCAATAACACCAACAATGCTGCGAGGGGTGTTAAAAACTTGGTTCGACGTGTTCATGTTAGCATTCAAAATGGTGGCAAACATTTTTTGTGAGGAATTATAATGTAAAAAAAATGAACTAAATTATGTTTTCAAAGATAAAATTATTACAGGATTAAAAAAAAAAAAAAAAAATGTGCGTCTCCATTTCTGTTTTACCTCACAAATAAAGTTGTAACAGTCCAACAGTGTTAGAAATTGCCTCACAAACATAAACAAGGTTCAAACAATCAGACTTCAATGTTATAATACTCGTACTTGCCACATCCATCAGATTTAAGAGTTATAAGAAAAACCCACGGGTACTCTTTTAAACTGATCCCCCTGTATAAAAGACTTCAAATGCGAACTCTTATATAACTGCAATTGCGAATTTAATTTATGAAACTAATTATTTTGTACGTCTGTGAAATTTTAAATTAAAATTTAATTCAATTCATTTATAATGATTTAGTTGTTAAAATAATTATTAGTCATATTTTATTTCCAATTTTTAAGTAAAAATTTAATTAAGATTCTACAAATCATATTCAAAATATTAGAATAATTGAGAAAAAGTAATAAGAAAGAAACTATTTTCTATTTATTTATTTTTGATACTAAGTAAATGCAATTAAATTTCTTATAAATTAAATCTGGAATTTTTAGATAAGATTTTAACATTTATAAAATATAAAATACAATAAATTAGGTATACAATAGCTTTCTGAAACACACCAAAATATTAGAATAAAATTTAGATTTGTTCAAAATATTAGAATACTTTATATTACACAAAAATATTACCTTATGAATATGAAGTAAATGGTAATTAACATTTTGTAGCATCCCCTTTATCTTTAATAACAGCGTACAATCGATCTTACATACTATATACAAGGTGTTTACAAACATTTCTATCAATATTAGCCCAAACAGACTTTACACGTGTCACTAACTCAGTTTTACTTGAAGAAAGATTTTCTTGGAGTTTTTTCTTCATTATACCCCATAAGTTTTCGATGGGATTAAGTCTGGTGAGTTAGGTAGCCAAGGATACCTTATTGGTGCATTGGCGGAACCAATTCTTAATTGACACTGAGATATGCGGTTACGCTAAATCTTGTTGAAAGATGAAATCATCTTCAAAAAATCTTCTGATGATGGAATCATGTACTATTCCAAAATTTCTTGATATATTTGAGGGTTAACCTTTTCGTAGACAATACATAACTTTCCAGGTCCTTCTGCGCTCATGCAACCCCAAACCATGACATTAGCAGCAAATTTTACTGAACGTTTAAGGCATTCTTTATTAAATGCTTCTTGCTTCATTCTCCAAACTCGAATACCTTGATTATCATATGAAACACAAAACATACTTTCATCACCAAATAATATTTTTTTCCAATCTTCTTCTCTCCATAAACGTCTTGATTTACACCAATTCAATCTTATACGTTTTTGTTTTGAAGTCATGAGAGGTTTTGTTTTCGGTACACGAGATTCAAACTTAAATTTATGGAGACGTCTTAATGTTGTCAATGTAGAAACTTCAACTCCTTCTTCTTTCCATTTTCGATGCAAGAATCGCACATTTTTAAAACGGTTTTTCTTAACTATACGCTTCAGTTTTCTGTCATCTCTAGCAAATGTTTTTGGTTTTCGGCTGCCATTTCGGCGATTATTTTGATTTTCCATTTTTGAATACTGTGTTAGTATTTTACTAAAACTTGATTGCGAACAATGTAAATAATTCGCTATATAACATTGATTTTTACTGTGCCGATACAAACCAACCATATGAAGTTTAACATAGATTCGGGAATATCACTCACACAAAACCCATTTTAAGATGAAAAAGCAAACAAACAGCAAAAAGAATATACTGATTTTAAATAAAATCGTCTGAATTTAATCAATGATGCCCCCAGTTATGAATTAGTGATAATTAAAGGAGAATTAATATGAAATATTCTAATATTTTGAACCACTTGAATAAATATTCTAATATTTTGACTTTTCATTTTTTTTTTTTTTTTCAATTAATCTTTTCAAAAATGATATTAATTTTAAGATAATAAATAAGTTTAATCAACAATAAGTTCTTAATAAAAATATCGTTTGCATATTTGCATTAAAAGACATTAAATTACGAAACGATATTTTCAATTTGTAAAAAAATGTAATTATTCTAATATTTTGAATATGAGCTGTACATCTATTTGCAAGATTAACTCTATTTAGTCTCGTGGCTAAACCAAAAGTTTGAGGCAAAAAATATGACTTTTGCAATTGTAAATTAAATAATAATTTTAGTTTTATTATTTTTCTTGGGAATAATTTATTTTTTAGATAATATTAGTGACTGTAGTTTTAAAAGCATGTTTGATTTTATTTTTCGTTTTTTAATCTTGAGTTTGAAATAATTTACCACGACCTTCTAGGTGTTATCGAGCTCTTTATACTGTAAGATTTTAGCAAACTGCATACATTATGACAGAAAAAACGTCTAATTTGCATGCAACATTCCATCTGAGCCCTTGAAAAAGTATTGATATTATATGCCTTCATTAAAAAGATGCTTATTATTATTATTTTTTCAGAAATCTTTATTTATGTTCTTTCTAGTTCTTCCTGTGATACTTGGCTTCATCTTGTGCAATGTTTCAAAAGGTTTTCATTATATATGTACAGAATACTTAACCAATTTTCTTGAAATACAAAACATTTTGTTCTTTAGAACGGTAGAATTGACAAAGATTGTTAAAAATTCCCGACTGAAAATTGTTTATAACTACTTAAGAGCAACAACACTTAGTCTTGCCATAGCCAATGTCCATGCTATTCTACGGGAAAATTTGTTTCCATAATTACGCATTACTTACTGTTTTTTTTTTTCTCTAATTCCGTTTTCATATTCAGAAAATTCTCAACCCATTCAATTAGTATTTGTTTTTTAAATTTATTTTTCTTATTTTTTAATGTTTTATTTTTACGTCATTGTTTAAATAGAAAATAAAATATTAAAAACGGGAAAAATGAATTTTTCGAAAATGAGTACTAATTTAACTTTTGTGAATTTTCTGAATGTAAAAACTGGTTTTATAAAAATGCATTAGGTAACGAATAATTGTGTAAATGCATTTTCTCCCAGAATAACATGGGATTTAGCTGCCAGCGAGATTAGGTATTGTCCATTCTTAAAGCATTTTCATGAAATATATAACATTCTGTTTCTTACAATAATAGAATTGATATTATACATTGTTAAAATTCCCTATTGAAACTCCCCTTTATCTCATCATCAAAAATTGTTTATACCTTTTTATACTTAACGTATTTTACTGAAACACAAAGAATTTTGTTCTTTGCAATGATAGCATTGTTATACTTTAATAAAATTCCACAACTACCATTATTCAGCAGTTTCTGTAAACGATTGGGATATTTGTGATAGACTTTTGAAAAAACTCTAGCAGTACATATTCAAGCAAGTGACGAATTAGTTCCTCCGCACCATCGAGAATTTTTGTTTTGTGCGATTAATTTCCTCTTTAGCCTCTTTATCCCACTCTGAAAAGAAAACGTCTCAAGCTGTTGTGTCAAGTTTCTTTGCCGGCTATTCGCGAGAGCCTCGACATTTCGAACAATGTATGCCAATCGATTTAATCCTTTGATGTCCACTACATATTTTCATTTAAAAATTTCTAAACTAATTATTATTATTATTATTATTATTATTATTATTAATGACTATTAGACGCTCAGAGCAGCCCTCGCAGCGTTCCTAAAATTTTACGCGCGTATTATTATATTGTCCCTACTATTTTCAGAAAGATAATTTTCTTGAAGATTTTAACACTACAATATCGTATTAAAAAAAAGACTGGTGGTGACAATGTAAAAAAATGCATGTACAGTTTTGAGAACGCTACTAGCCCTGCTGGAGTAATGTATTAAGAGGAGTTGGATTGTCCGTAAAAATATGAAGCCAAAATCGTAACCACAGAAGAAATTAAGAACACAGTTACATAAGAAAGTATGCGTTTCTATTGTGAAAGTATGCAATATGGATCATTCGAGACGAAAGCCATTGTAACTATAGGTCTCAAATATGCCAAATATATGAAATAGCCAACGTTTTGGTAGATTCAATATGGCTCTTATGGTAACCTTGGCGGCAGCCATCTTGAGCAGACAACAGTAATTTGCCCTGCATACTGGTAAGCCGTATGCCAACTCCTTACTCCAAGATTAGAAAAATGGCTGATAATAAATATGTCAAAAGAAAAAATATATTAATTTTCGAGAATTTTTTGCTTTCACATCCATTATACAGAGTGATCAGTTTAAAAGAAAACCCGTGGATTTTTCTTATAACCCTTAGATCTGACAAATGTGGAAACTATTCTAACATTGAAGTATGATTGTTTGAACCTTGTTTAAGTTTGTGAGACAATTTCTAACACTGTTGGACTGTTACGACTTTATTTGTGAGGTAAAACACAAATGGAGACGCACAATTTTTTTAATCCTGTAATAATTTTATTTTTTAAAAACATAATTTAATTCAATTTTTTTACATTATCATTCCTCACAGAAAATGGCGAAAGTGTTCGCCACCATTTTGAATACAAACATAAACACGTCGAACAAGGTTTCTGACACACTTCGCAGCATTGGTGTTATTGATGAGATTTCTTCAGATATGATCTGTTTTAATTCATCGATGCTTGCAGGACTTCTCTGGAAAAGCCTATGAAATGATAATGTAAAAATGATAATGATAATGCAAATGTGATGTAGGAATGGTAATGTAAAAAATTTGAATTAAATTTTATTTTTCATAAATAAAATTATTACATGATTAAAAAAATTATGAGTTTGCATTTTTATTTTACCTCACAAATAAAATTTTAACAGTCTAACAGTGTTGGAAATTGTCTCCCACACTTAAACAAAGTTCAAAATATTATAGTTCAGTGTTAGAATAGTTGCCACATCCGTCATATTTAAGTGTAATAAGAAAAACTAACGGGTACTCTTTTAAACTGATCACCCTGTATATTGTTAATCTAATAAAATTCAAATAATAAGTAATTTAACAAATAAATATTTTTTTTAAATAATTACTATAAATTGAAAAATACTATCAGAAGTCGTTTCAAGTCAAAATAATAGCGCGTCCTTCCATCAGATAAAAAACATAGATACCAGTGCACCATCAAAACAGCCAAGTACATTCGCGCCTACTATGATATTTAAAGAAGCTCTTGCACATGGCTTTCTCTGAAAAATCATATGTTAAATTTCTGATTAATTCTGTTACCTACCGAACGGAGTATGAACAAAAATTAAAATCAATTAAAACAATGAAAATTTTTTGAAAAATTTTGCATTAAAAATGAAACTTGAATGTTTGGTTTTAGTGTGAAACCACTGAACATTAAAGGATTAAGTGATGATGCGAAGAAATTTTTTTCAAATAATTTTGTACGAAGTGAAGTTATAACAAAATAGCTCAAATCTATTTTTCTTCATAGCTAACTAATTACTGAACAAAATAACATTTTTGATACTTTGGACAAGTTTGTTTAAAACTTGCAAAACTAATAAATTAGCAAATGTGTTTTCGTGAAAATTTCATGTAATAAATTTACATTTAATATGATGAGTGTTTTTGCTTAACGTCATGATTAACATTATACATATGATAAAAGTGGAAAAATTTGTTAAAAGAAAAAAAAAATTACCGTCAATGAATGTTTTTTTTTCTTTTTCTTTCTTTTTTTTTTTTTTTTTTTTTAACTTTCAAACTGTTTTCTGTAAAGTGTTAAGATCTCGAAACACTACAAATATGACGGAATCTTTGTAAGCCGACACCATAAATTACAGAAACTTGCAACAATTGTTTCAGGCCTAATTATTTAATTACGACCCTACGCCGAACGAGAGAACTTATACATGTGCAGCATTAAAACGTCACTGCAGATAAAATGTAAATTTCTTAAAAATTTTGCTATTAGCATTAGGGAAAAATAGTTCTAAGCATATTTACATTAGTACTTATAAGTTTCTTTCATAAATTTTCGTCTTAAATTGCCAAAATTATTTTTTTCAAATACAAGTTCAGAATTCCGTAAAATATTTCATTTATTACAGGGTTATACAAAGTGATTATAATTAGACATCCGCTTTAAATGACTTCAGGTAGCCAAATCGAACGGGCGAATCGCTCAAAAATTTGATATCTTTTCCCTCAGGATTGTAATTTTCTCAGGAATGTGATTTTTTTTTATATGTCTGTTGGCTATGTGTACCCAACACACACTATAAGGGAATTTTATAAATACCCTTCCTTTTGATTCGGGCAAAAAAAAAAAAAAAAAAAAAAAAAAAACTGAGATTTTTGTTGGATTTCAATTAATCCATTTTTTTTATTTTTTAATGAGTTTTTTATAAGTTATATGTAATTTGAAGAATTAATTTTAATATAGTGACCAGCAAAGCGGACAACGCCTGCTAGCATGAAATAAAATTAATTTCATCTCAATGTAAGACACAATTTTATAACATATTAAATTAGTCTATTTAGTATTTAGTTATGCTAAATGAAAAGATTAATTACTATATATATTCCTTCGTGAATAATAATTAAATAATCTGGTGTGTCACTCACACGACTTTCTCTTACCCTGAAATTTAATACTATAAATACAGGTTGGAGATTAAGAGGTAAGATAACCATGTTATGTAAACCTATGTTAAACAATTCAAATTAGGCTTCGGAAGAGTTTTATATGATAATTAATTCTGTGTGAGGGGGGCTCCCGCCCACCTCAACCCCCCGTTTAGTTAATGCACCTAGATTTGTATAAAATTTAATTCGGTTATTAAAAAATAATTCTGTTTTTAAAAAATAAATTATTAAAATATTATTTTAAAAAATTATCTTTTATGATAATGCAGACGATTTCCATATTAGAGAAGTAGTATAACTCTAAATATCCAAAAAAAAGTCAATTTTATTCTCAAGGGGAAAAAAAAAAAAAAAAAAAAAAAACGATTTATTTTTTCCGTTTTTTTTTTTTTTCGTTAAAAGTGAAAAAAATCGATAACTTTGTTTTAAATTATCGCAGATCGATGGTTCAACCATTCGTTTTAAAGGTACTGGCGAGCTCTTTTGAAAGATACCCATCATGAAAATTTACTCCCCTCGAGGGGGGAGTTCCCCCCCCCCCCCCCCAGAGTACAATTTTTTTTTCCCAGTTGACTATCTCTATTACAAAATATATATATTCGTTTCATTTGGTTTAGTGCAGTCTATAGACGTTAAACTCTACTTACCTGCAATTTTCCCCATAGACGTAATGTATTAGAATTCTCTTGATTGTCCCTGTACACGAACCATTTGCTTGATCTTAACGAAAAGCTTATTGTAGCATCTATATATGATACACATTTAGAATACCAAGTTTGGAATGTCTGCTATTATTTGTTCTTGAAATATACTGATAATAGACAGACACACACACAGACACAGACGCACAGACCATTTGCTAAAAATATAATTTTCGTATTCAGGGGACCTCAAAAAGTGTAAATATAACAAAATCTCACGTTCGAATATTTGACTCAAAAACAATACTTTCTCTACCTTATGGGTAAGAGAAAGTAAAAAAATAATCTGGTGTTTCACTCACACGACTTTCTCGTACCCTGAAATTTAAGACTATAAATACAGGTTGGAGATTAAGAGGTAAGATAACGAGTACTGTTATGTAAACCTATGTTAAAATAATTCAAATTAGGCTTCGGAGGAGTATTATATGATTAGTTCTGTGTGAGGGGGGCTACTGCGCCCCTCAACCACCCGTTTCATTAATGCACCTAGATTTATATAAAATTTAATTCGTTTATTAAGAAATAATTCTGTTTTTAAAAAATAATTTATTAAAATTATTATTTAAAAAAATTATCTTTTATGATAATGGAGCGATTTCCATATTAGAGAAGTAGTATAACACCAAATATCCAAAAAAAGTCCATTTTATTCTCAATATTAAAAAAAAAAAAAAAAAAAAAAAAAAATCGTTAAAAGTAAAAAAAAATCGATAACTTTGTTTTAAATTATCGTAGATCGATGGTTCAACCATGCGTTTTAAAGGTATTGGCGAGCTCTTTTGAAAGATACCCATCATGAAAATTTACTCCCCTCGAGGGAGGACTCCCCCCCCCCCCTAGGGGGGGAGGCGAGGCTCCTACATACACAATTTCTTTCCCCTGTTGACTATCTCTATTACAAAAATATATATATTCGTTTCATTTGATTTAGTGCAGTCTATAGATGTTAAATTCTACTTCAATTTCCCCCATAGACGTAATGTATTTGAATACTTTTGAGAGTCCCTGTACAGGTACACGAACCATTTGCTTGATCTTAACAAAAAGTTTAGTGTAGCATCTTTATATGATACACATTTAGAATACCAAGTTTGAACTTTTTGCCACAATTTGTTTTTGAGATATGCTGATAACAGACAGACACACAGACAGACATACACACAGACCATTTGCTAAAAACATGATTTTCGTATTCAAGAGACCTCAGAACATGTAAATATAACAAAAACTCGCGTTCGAAAATTTGACCTGAAAACAATACTTTCTCTACCTTATAGGTAAGAGAAAGTAAAAATGATTAATTTTTGTTTGCAATAAACTAATAGAAAACAGTAATATTTCTTTTTATCAGTATTTTACAGAAATAAATATTGGATTCGTAAAAGTTTTCTACTTCTGGATTTCGGTGGATTTACATGTTTTTAGAGGTTCAGAGGTTCAAAACGCATTTTGAGCATTTTTTAATAACATGTGTCAGTTTTTCTCTTTGTCCATCTGCGTGTGTGAGAAAATATCTCTGCCAGCTGCAACTCGAGAAACAATGTGCAGAATTTCATAGAAATTTATGTGATTACACTCACCAAAATTAGTGCCTATCAATTTTTGTTAAATTCGACAAAGAGGGGCGCTGTTATCCCAGGGCTTTTTTTTTTTTTTTTTTTTCTTTCTTTTGAAAACGTTTAATATCATGGTGTAGGTGAAAATTTTCCATAAATGCACGCAATAAGAATTCTTTTTAACCAATCATCGTGAAATTAAAAAATGTATTTATTTATTTATTATAGCAATAGTCAACCGGAAAAAATTTTTGTGCATGCATTTAAAAGCAATAAATAATCGTCTCTTCCCTAGGAAGTGTGAATGTTGAACGAAACTATTTTTCAAAATTTTTCGTCAATATTTTAAAAAAGAATGGTTGAACCACAGATCTGTGATAATTTAAAATAATGTTAAAAAAAATAAAAAAAATCTGATTATTATTATTTTTTTAATGGCGTCTTTTTATCTTTATTTTTTAATTATAAATTCCTTATATCCCCCCCCCCCCAACCACCAAAAAAAAAAAAAAAAAAAAAAAAACCGTCAACCAATACTAAGACAAGACCAACTGGATTCACTGTTCTTTGTCGACTTTAAAAAAACATTGGTGTGTGAGAGTTAGTTGTAATTATGCATAATCGTCAGAAAGGTTGAATAATAGTCATTTGATAACTACTTTATGACTACGAATCCTTGATTAACTCATAAAATATTATACTCAATAATAGCATTTTAACATATGTGTTCTACTCTTAAACAATAATTTAAGTGAGTATGCATCAGATATTTCTTTTATCAGTAAGCGAAAAAGTAAGATGTGTTCGGGAAAAATCTAATTATAACATTCTGTTTTATAAAAATAACTGCTTTTATTATTACTATTATTTTCTTGAAACTTAAAATAAAAGATTTATTCTACCGTTTTTGCATGCTTGAAAATAATCTTCCATCTAATCATTTTGCGATGCATGCGGTACCATGTCACATAACCCTCAAAAGTGTTTTGTGAAATCTTTACATTATATATTTTTTCTTTCCACTTTTTATTCATACAATAACTTTTTAAATAAATTTTATTATTAGTTTCGGAGATATGATAGTTGGAAGATTCTCCACACACATACAAACACACATAACTACACTGACCAATTGTCAAAAACTACGTTTTTGGTCTTAGGATGCCTTAAAACATGTAAATAAGGTGAAAAATCGATACTGAATTTTTTTTACCGAATACAATACTTCCATTACCTACGGTACTCGAGTAATGGAAGTATAAAGTGAGTAAAACCCTTTATAATTTAGCATTTATTTTGAAAGAATTGAAATTTTGCTCATTCCATCTCTCATAACTTTTTGAATTTACATATTTGTTTCGGGTTTTCATATGAGTTGCTCAATATTTTTGGCTATTAAATTACACAAATGAAATTTTTTTTAAGCTAGCGCATGCGTCCTTTTTTTAAAATTATTTAGTCAAAATGTTTATTTTTGTAAGATACTTAACATTTCTGTCTTCTGATTGCAGTATGCTGTGTCTAATGTAGTGTGCCAAATTTTCTAAAAATGGTTTTGCACAGGACCCTACGTATTATAATTAAAAAGGTAGACTTTTTTTTTTTTTTTTTTTTAAGGGGGGGAGGCAATAAAAAAAGCCATTATATCTCCATGAATATATAAGGTAGCCTCTTAAAAATTTATACAGATAATGAGAAAATGCTGCCAAATTCTACAGCCGAAAGAAAAGGAGGAAATACCACAGCCAAAACGCATTTACTGCATTATTTTTACAGGGTGATTCAAAATATTTTGTTTTTTGCTTCATTTTATACTGTTCTTCTTTTCCACCTCAGAACAAAACGTTTGCTGAAATATATGAGATATTACATGTTCTTTACACTACCAAAGTTTTAAGATAATTCCTAAAGAACTTTTCTACATATTTGACAAAACGTCTAAATTCGAAAGTATCCAAATACTTATTAGTAGATAGTGTATAAGAAAGCTTTTTGATGGCCACAATGTATTAGTTTTCTTTCTTTCTTTTTCCTTTTTTTTTTTTTTTTTTTAATCATTTTTTGTCTTTAGTCGCATGATTTTAAATATATATATATATATATATGTAGATAGGTAGATATTAACCTGTATTTTTATCTTTTTATCTACGTTGCTTGTATTTAATGGGAAATTTACATTTTTCTTCATCAGACAGAAACGCTTTAATTTAAAACAATGATTCTCAGCCATTGTGCAATTTAGTTTCTCTAAAATCGTCAAATTTTGATGAATAATAATAAATGTTACCATATTTTTCATCGTTCCTTTTCTAAAATTATACTTCATTTACCATAAAATAATAATAATAATAATAACAATAATAATATTAATAATATTAAACCGTTAACCAATGCTAATACCAACTGGATTCATTGTTCTTTGTCCACGGGAAAAAGAGAGAGGATTGTAAGAGTTGGAACTAGGCATAATCATTAAAAAGGTAGAACAATAGTTCTTTGATAATTACTTTATAACTACAAATCACTGACTGACTCAGAAAAGTTAATACTCTGTATATGTTTTTCTTTTAATTAATAATTTATGTGAGCGTGCATCAAGTATTTCTTTTATCGATTAGCAAAAGAATAAGCTGTGTTCATGATAAATTTAAGTATAACATTTAGTTTTATAAAAAATAATCTTCTTAAAAAAAAAAAAAAAAAAAAAAAAACTTAGGTTTATTGAAAACTAGAAATTAAAGATTTTTTCCATCAATAGCTTACTTGAAAATCAACTTTCTTCGAATTCTTTTGCGATATATGCGGTAGCATGACACATGGCCATCCACAGTATTCTATGAAATCTTTTGATTATACTTTTTCTTTCCATATTTTATTCAGACAATAACTTTTTAAACAAAAAATAAAATCCAAAATTAAAGTCAGCAAAGAAGTATAAAAATAATGAAAGTTGCCTCTTTTTTGTCTGAAATTAAAAATGATTTTCTTTACAAGGAGAAACAAAAAAAAAAAAAAAAAAAGAATAAAGGTACCTTCTTCGTCATTTTTTTTTTCTTCTCCTTTTTACACGCCATGAAATCCAATCAAAGAATATTCTGTATCAGTGATTAATTTCTTTGCTCTTCTCGCATCTCCATTAATTAACCACTCTTCACATTTTTCTCAAAGAGTTTCTGCTTTACTTTTTAATGTTCATTACGAACCTCAACTCATAGCTCTGACAGCCCATCATATTCCGGCCTTAATTTGTATCTTGCTTTTCTAATCGCCGAAATTTCCTTCTCAATAAACGAGCGAATCCGTCAGCCACCCCCTAGTACCAATTCGTTGCGCTGCTCACTGCCCACCAGAACATAGAGGGGCTGACAGCAACAGGAAGTATATGTAGTGTTTGAAATGCTCACAACCCATCTCAGTTGTTAAGTCACTAATTAAATGTCCTTCCGTCTTTCATGTTGGAAGCGGCAGCTAGAGGTCGTGGACGGATTTAATTCCAAAAGGATTTAATTGCAGCCCAGACCCGTCAAACGATCATCGTTCTGTGAAGAGCCCGATAACGAGCAAAGCAATGAGAACCTGAGTAATTCTTTCAAATAAAAAAGAAAAATAATAATGACAATTCTTTTTTACCGAGAAACGGGATAATTATTTCCTAAGTTAGAAACTTTGTAGATTCTAGGAATTGCGTATAAATATCAAAATTAATGTATCTACTGCGTAAGTTTATAATGATTGTCAGAATTTGAACCACATTAATTTTTTTGCTTTAAATTTCGACCCTATTAAGCTAAGTTTATAATTAAAAATATAAATGGAATTACATAAAGTTTAAACGGAAAAATGTACAAGGATTTTAATTGATAAAATTGAAAATATAATATTGATAAAATAGTCAATAGCTAGTTTAAAAACTTTTCGTTTTAACTATTTATGTACGATTACCATAAATTCATAAATTGCTACAAAATTTATGTAACATACGGAACGTTATAAAATTTTATAACAAAAATCTGAAAATTAGCCCCATTTAGCAAAATATGTGCTTTTCATTAAATAAATAAATAAGATCGATAAAAAGAATCTATAACTAAGATATTTTTTTTATAAATTATTAACTAGGAAAAATTAATAAATATAAATTTATCTACCATCAACAAGTTTGGAATTCATAGAATTTCATAAAAAATTAAGTAATTATTAGTTAAAAGTTCTAATTTTTTGAAGTTACATATGAAAATTACATTTATTTTAATTTAAAAAAAAAAAAAAAGAAGAGTACATGGTACATCCTATTTTAAAGATGTCTACAGACGAAACTACTGTTCAGAAAGTTATAAAATTTTGTGTAGGACATAATGAAAGTATGGAAATTTGTTTGGTCGAATCAGAATTAAAAAAATAGTTCACATTTTCGCCACCAGGATGCACTTTTAATGAATTGTACATTTCCTGATACGTGGCCTCCGCGGTCCCCAGGCCTCAATCCATGCGACTTTTGGATTTTTGAGAGTTTGAAAGGTCTGGTCAGTCTTGATAATCGAAGAAATTTACTTGATCTTAAAGAGAACATTTCACAATATGTCGTGACATTTCCTCAAACACACTGCGGTCAACTGTGGAACATGGCTATCTTACGATTCCAGATGGTAGCTGATAATGCTGACAATCATGTTGAACATGTCTTGTTGTAAACAAATTCCCACACAGACACTTACGACATCTATAAACATGCACAAAAGTTAAAAAATGATCCATTAAACTTCTATAAAAATCCTACAGATATCTATTAGCACGACAAATGTCACTCTTTTTTTACGTCCATTAGATGCCTGTTACATATCCAATAAATCTCGAAATATCCAATAATTGGACTTGTTAGATCTAACAGATATTGAAAATATCTAAATCTTGATTTGATCTAAAATGTTACATACATTAGACATCGAAAAAAGGCACGTCTAAATTTCGTCTATATTAAAACATCTAATAGATATCTACAAAGGGCATTCCATAAAAACTGAGAGTAAAATCATAAAAAATCAAGAAATATATTTACAGCAAAAAATACATCATTCTTTTTCAAAATATCTTCCGTCAGATGATATGCAACGGTCCCATCGTTCAACCCACTTTTCAAAACAAGTAGAGAAGCCCTTTTCTGGAAGCTGCTTCAAAGAACCCTCCACTGCTGAAATAACTTCAGAATCTGTATTATATTTTCTGCCACGGATCTTCTCCTTCAACGTCGGAAACAGCCAGAAATCGCATGGTGCGAGATATGAACTGTAAGGGGAATGTGGCATGATTTTAATATTGCATTTACTAAGATATTGCTGAACAGAAGTAGCGACATGCGGGCGAGCATAATCGTGACGTAATGTCCAATGCCCTACCAGTTCATGACGCTTTCTTGATATGTGTTGTCGCAAAACTTTCAAAACTGGAACATAACATTCACCATTCACAGTAGTTTTTGGAGGCACAGCATGCTGATAGATTACATCTTTATGATCAAAGAAAATAATCATCATGAACTTTCCAGCAGAATTGGTTTGTCGGATTTTTTTCGGAGGCGGAGAATCAGTATGTTTCCATACACTTGTTGTGGACTTGGTAAGGGGATCATAATGATGCACCCAAGTTTCATCACCTGTTATTACAGTCTTTAGGAGATTTGGATCATTTTGAAGCATCTGTTTCCATTCACAACATTGGTGAATTCCTGTTTTCATTTGTTCTTTAGTAAGGTGATGAGGGACCCATCTGGAACAAACATAGCGAAGCTGTAAATTGTTACGTAGAATGCAAAATATCGACGTTTTCGAAATGCTTGTTGATGCCGCTATGTCCTCACATGTCATTCGCCGATTTTCTTGAAAGATTACCCACACAGTGTTAACATTTCGATCATTCACAACACTTTTTGGTCGCCCAGGCCTAGGAGCCCGTTCTGCAGACAAACGGCCTTTCTTGAAATCACCATGCCATCTAAAAATCGTAGACTCACCAAAACATTTGTCTTTGTAAGCTTCTTTCATTAACTTAACTGTTTCTGAAGCTGTTTTGCCCAAACGGTAGCAAAATTTTATGGCACAACGCATTTCGTTTTTTAATTCTGAATCACTCATCTCCATTTCTGTAGGGAAAATAAAACGGTTCTTGAAGCAAGCACGGAAATAGGAAAATAAAATCGTCTGCTTCGTTTAGAATTTTGTATAAACGTACAGTTAACAGTTGGAAAAAATCGCCTGCACTTCTATTTTTTAGTTTCGCGGTGTTACCACTACGTAAAAAAAAAAAAAAACTCTCAGTTTTTATGGAATGCCCTTTGTATAATTAGTATAGGATATCCAGGACTTTTAATGGACATTCTTTAAATATTTTGTACCCTTTATGGATCATTGGATGTAATTTAGATGTCTAATAGATATCAGTGGCTATATGGGTTTGTAAATTATCATACATATGCTAATTGTGTAATTCATTGAAAAACAATAACACCCCTGGTGGCAAAAATTTGAACTTTACTTTTTTAATTCATTCAATCACATTCCCATAACTTCTTTATCATCATTTTCTTCTTCAACACAGCTGAAGGCTCCAAACCTGTTCCAGCCTCAATCCATCTTTTACGTGGTCTTCCTCTATCTCTTCTCCTCCTTAGCCTACATTTCAGGGATACCTTGGGTATACGGTCAGTACCCATTCGTTCTAAATTTTCTATCCACTTATTTCAGTAGTTCATTATTGTATGTATTATTGGATTAATTTTCAGTTCCTTCCTGATGTCACCCTTTCTTATTTTATCCATTACAGAACACCCCTTCACACTCCTTAGAAATTTCATCTCTGAAGATTGTATTTCTTTTTCATCACTCTTTTTGAGCGTCCAAGTCTCGCTTCCATATAGAAGAGTTGGTATCGCCATTGTCTCTTGAAAATTTTTATTCTAATATCTTTTCTTGTATTTCTTAATGTTTTTCTTATAGCCCCGCAGATGTATTGTAACTTGTTTAGCTTTTTCTGTATACCATTGTCGTAATTATAAGATATGTCACATCCTAAATAATTAAAAAATGTGATATTTGTTCAATTGTCTTATTTTCTAAGATGGTTTTTGTTCTTATAGATTCTGTAACTTCAAAAGCCATCATCTTTGCTCTACTCTTTGAAATCTTCAAGTTATAATCGTTTCCAATTTTGGCTAGAGTAAAAATTGCACGTTGCAAATTATCTTCACTATCTTGAAACAAACATAAGTTGTCTGCAAATAGTATATTGTTAAACAAAGTTTTCCGAAACCTTTTCCTGTTTTGATTTTGTTTTTCTAGATTCTGATGATATAATTAATATAGATGTTAAATAGATGTGGCTATAAGCTGCATTCCTGTTGCACACCTTGATCTATCATTATTTTATCTGAAATTTTAAAACCTATGTCTAAAACAATGGAAGTGTCTTTGACTCTTAATACTTTTAATGAGAAGAGAGAGCTATCCCATATAATCCATGATCTTTCACAATTTTCTTCGATCTACTTGGTCAAAGGCTTTTTCAAAATCTATGAAAGCAACATGAGTCTCTCAATTAAATTCGCAGCTTCTTCGAAGAGTTGTGTTTCAGGATAGATACACTGTCTATGCAGGATCTTCCCTTTCGAAAACCATTTTGTTCTTCTAATAATAGTGCATGTGAAATGACTTTTAGTCTGTTGCCTATAATTCTTGAAAAGATTCTGTATCCAATGTTCAATAGGCTAATACGTCTGAAATTATCACATATATTACGATTTCCTTTTTTAAATAAGGAAATAACTTTAGATATTCTCCATTCATCAAGAATTTCGTATTGTTTCCAGCATAAATTGATCAGATGTAGCAGTCATGAAATATAGTCTGCATATTTGCACAATTAAAAAATTTGTTTCATCTCTTCCTGTGGCTTTTCGATTTTTTCCAGCTTTCAGTGCTTTCTCTTCTATAGGGTCTACTTCATCAGGACTCTCAATTAGGTTTTCCATTTCATCTGCTTTTATTTGTTCATTGAACCATAATTTCTTATAATGTTCGATCCACTCATTTTCCTTAATCACATTAATATTTGATCTACCTTGTTCCTTGCTATTTAAAAACTTTAGGGCCTTATAGTCCATGTGTTGTGATCCATGTAAATCATTCTCTATGTTGCTGATGAAACGGTCCCAAGAGTCATTTTGAGTTTTTCATATGATTGTTTTAACTTTATTTCTATTTAATGTATATGCTTGTCTAAACTTTTCTGTATTTTGTAGCAAATGAATCAAATAAATCCTATGTTTTTCTTTTATAGCATTTACTAAATCCTCGTTTCAGATATATAAACTCCTCTTCCCTTTCCTTCTCTTTCTGTTTCCAAGTGCTTTCAAAGCAGATTTTCTGATACATGAAGTAAAATTCTTCCATTCAATATTAACATCTCCTGTAATTGGGAAATCGCCCATTTGCACCCTTAGCCGTTGTTGGTATAATGCTCTGATACAGTCTTCTGTTAATATATGTATCTTGTACACGAAATCGTACTTGTATACAGGTGCTGTAGAGTTTGGTTTTCTCCCTTTTGCCAATAATTCAATCTTTTCACAGGTCAAGAAATCATCTGAACCAATGTCACTTCCTTTAAAAATATTTGCATTTTTAACCTGATTAGACAGTTTTCTGTTTACAATTGTGTAATTAATAAGAGCCCGGAAGTTTCTAGCACTCCATGTGAATTTATTCTTTCTTTTCGAAAAATGCGCTTGTAATCTTCAAACCATTAAATGCCACAAATGGCTACAGAACTTTGCCACTTTCATTTAATGTATCCTCTCCTTGTGTTCCAACAGTTTTTGGAATAGGCTGCCTCTCTACTCTTACATAAAAATCTCCACAAAGTATCATGAAGTCACTTTAATTACATCGATTGATCAATTCCTGTAATTGTTTATAAAAAAATTCTGTCTCTTTAATGTTTACATCTGTTGGAGCATAAACTCCAATTACTAGAAGTTTTCCTCTATCTATACCAAATCTTATCATGATCATTCTTTCGTTAACAAATATGTAATTCAAAATTATCCTGTTTCATTTTTTATCAATCATTATTGCGATGCACATTATGTCATACACAAAATTTCATTACTTTCTCAACAATAGTTTTGTGTGTACAGAACTTTAAAATATGATTATTTAATTTCGGACACCCAGTAGATAAATATTTTTTAAATAAGAAATAATAAAATTAGCTTTAAGTTTAAAAATTTATAATTATTGTAATTATGTGCAAATTTCTCAAATTTGCATATTTTTTATTAATATATATTTCATAAAATATATTATAAAGTTTTATATTAATCATTAAAATTGAAGTACATGACAATTTTAAATTATAACTTAGTTGTTGCGCCCACTCTTCGCATGAAAATTTCATTATTAATCACAGTGTATGATAATATATATATATATATTTATTTACTTTCTTAGCTAAAGTTTACTGTACTGATGAAGACTGAGAATGGTTTATTATACACTAGTGTTGAAAATTAAAGCAACAACCTGTTCTCTCGTTCTCTTGTTTTGCGCATAGCTTTCAAACAAATAGACATCCAAACATAAAATTTGGGTAACATGTTTGTGATCATATCATTAATTGAATTTTACGTAACTTTACGTAACTTAACTAAGTAATAATTTTTAAGCTAAAAATTATTCAATTTTTTCTCAATAGTAAGTTTTGGAAAATGGAACTTAATAAAAAAATTATGTTCAAGATGCATTACAGATAGGTGAAGACACACATGCCGTCAAATATTAAACTAAATCCCAATTTTTCTTTCTGTATTCACTTTTCTTTTACTTTTATAACGGACATTTTGAAAAAAATATAATTGCTAATTTATAAACTACACCACCTGAATAATAAAAATGTCGATAAATAATTTTATAATTAACGTCTTATCCAATTTTCATGTGTGTGTACATATTTTTAAAAAAGTTATTCACATGCGAAAAAAAAAAAAAAAAAAAAAAAAAGTGAATACAGGGAAGAAAAATCCGGTTTTAATCTAGCATATGGATTCAAGCGAATTTTCACCTATCTGTAATTCATCCTTATTACCATTTTCCATTAATTTTTCTTTTCTAAAATTATTGAAGTTTTTCATTTTTTCCAAAACTTGCTTCTGACAAAAATTGATTAATTATTATTTTGAAATTTATTATTTATGCTAAAATTATAAAAAATTCGATTAACGATATAATAAAAAACATGCCATTCAAATTTTATGCTTAAATGTCCAATTTATTAAAAGTTATGCACAAAAGAAGAAAATGAGAAATCAGGTTGGTGCTTTAATTTTGAACACCAGTATATTTAATAAGTACAATTTGTAAGTTTTCACTCATATTCATATGTATATACATATGTTGTTTTCAATTTGCACATAACTGTTTGTGCACTAATTTGAACATAAATTTTCTCAACATCCAAAAAATAACATAATTCCTTTCGTCACTTACGTCACGAAGAACAGGTACAAAAGTTAGGAAATAAAAAGTCGCCAAAAAGATCCTATACTAAAGACATACTTGCCAACATCCTAATTAATATTCCGTTGTAACGTTAGTCCCGCCCTTTTTCTCACACCAGTGAATTTTTCGAGTAATATTCTTCAAATGCAATTAAGATTAAATAAAAAGAAAAATACTCTAAAATAATAGTGTATTAAAAAAAGAAAGCGGAGCTAACAATACTACGGAATATTAATTAGTATGTTGGCAATTATGTAAAGATGCACCTTTTCTTCAATATTCAATTGTTTCGAAAATGTGTTAGTTTCTTCTGAATTGAATTTTCGTCAAATACTGAGTATATGGCTATATTTGAATCCGGTGAAATACCTGTGAAATGTAATAAATCTATTTTTAATATAATTTTATTTTCAGCATTTTACAAAACATCTAATCACCATTTCTTGCGATAAAATATGTTTTATATACAAAACAATCTAACTGTTAAAAGAAAATATACTACATTTAAAAAAGAATTTTCAAAAATAAGGAAAAGTGTCGTCTGCATAAGAGAACGCAAAGTTTACATCGAAAAACAAAACAACAACACATAAAAAGTCGAGATTTTTGTCAAACATATTCATTTCAACGTATCTAAATATCTAGACATAAATTTTAATTGCTTACAGAAACGTTTTTTTCTCATATCTGTAAAATTTTAAAAGTTCGATGGATATAATTTTACGTTGGATACAGACCTAAACCTCAGCCAAGTGTCATTGAACTCCATCCACCCGTTTTCACGTGATACCTACTCAAAAAGTAAACGTTCTGTGTACCTCCACACCTTTCATGCAACAAAGAAGTTATTCTGAAATCATTTTGGGGTTTCCTAATGTCTAAAACGTAGAGATAACGCTTTTTTTACTTTCCGAACACTATAGTGAGGAAAGTATTGTAATCATGTCAAAAATCCGAATTCGAGATTTTGATGTTTCAATACGTTTTGAGGTCCCCTGAGTCCGTTTTCACTATTTTTAAGATGATGTATGTATGTGTGTGTATGTGTGTATGTGTGTATGTGTGTATGTCTGTGAACACGCTAGCGTCTAAAGGCTTTGTTCGATTAACCTGAAAGTTGGTACGCATATTGTAAGTCACCATAGTACGAATCCTATAGATTTTGGTGAATCTAGCACTTATAGTTTTTTTACAGGGACACAAAGAAAAATTCTTTATCATTATGGCCTATGGGAGCAAAATCTGAAAAGTGAGATAGCATCTAAACACCTTATTCAATTGAGCAAAAAACTTATACACATATTATAAGTCACAAATACTCAATCTGTATAGATTTTGGAGAATCTAGCATTTATAGTCTTTTTACAGGGACACAAAGAAAAATTCTTTATCATTATGGCCTATGGGACCAAAATCTTAAAAGTGCGATAGCATCTAAACGCCTTATTCAATTGAGCAAAAACTTTATACACATATTATAGGTCACAGATACTCAATCTGTATAGATTTTGGTGAATCTAGCTCTCATAGTTTTTTTACAGGGACACAAAGAAAAATTCTTTATCATTATGGCCTATGGGGCCAAATTTTTAAAAGTGTGATAGCTTCTAAACGCCTTATTAATCTGAGCAAAAAATTGTACACATGTTATAGGTCACAGTTGCACCAACTGTATAGATTTTGATGAATCTAGCACTACAGTTTTTTTACAGGGACACAAAGAAAAATTCTTTATCATTATGGCCTATGGGACCAAAATCTTAAAAGTGCGATAGCATCTAAACGCCTTATTCAATTGAGCAAAAATTTTATACCTATATTATAGGTCACAGATACTCAATCTGTATAGATTTTGGAGAATCTAGCACTTATAGTTTTTTTACAGGGACACAAAGAAAAATTCTTTATCATTAAGGCCAATGGGGCCAAATTTTTAAAAGTGTGATAGCGCCTAAACGCCTTATTAATCTGAGCAAAAAAATTGCACACATGTTATAGGTCGCATTTGCACCAACTGTATAGATTTTGGTGAATCTAGCACTACAGTTTTTTTACAGGGACACAAAGAAAAATTCTTTATCATTATGGCCTATGAGACCAAATTTTTAAAAGTGCGATAGCATCTAAACGCCTTATTCAATTGAGCTGAAAATTTGTATGAATATTATAAATCACTGTTGCACTAACTATAAGCATTTTGGTGAATCTAGCATCTATAGATTTTTACAGGGACAAAACGAAAAATTCTTTATCATTATGATCTAAGGGCTCAAAGTTCAGTAGCGTTAAATAAAACCTCGTGTGATATATGGAGAAAAAAACACTCTATTATGGTTTTCTCTCTTTTGTTTGTTTAGCAATTCCTCTTTCTTTATTTTATCTACAAAACTGTTAGTTACTCAATGTTCGGAAAGTCGAGTGGAGTCACTCCAGATTTTTTTTTTCCGCATTCAAAGCGTTTTGTTGACAAAATCTTATGGCGCATGCGCAGGCATTTTTTACCCATATCTCTAACTATAATCAAAATTTTAAAATTTTCAATAGGTATAATTTTAAGTTGGGTAAAGACTAAAATCCCTGCTAAGTGTATTTAAATTCCATCCAGCCATTCTCACGTAATACCCAACCGAAAATAGCATTACAGACATACAGACACAACAACCCACCCACACACAGAATATTTTCTTAAGTTCTTTTTGGCTTTCACGATGTGCGAAACGTGAAGTTATCGCAATTTTTTTTTTTTATTCTGAGGAATTTACAGAAAAAAGTCTAATTTTATTAATATAGATTTTTATTTCGATTGTAATTACTGATTGTAAGAATTTCATTCAACAAAAATAAGATGTGGAAAATTAAACGAAACGGAATTAAATATAAATGCTTATTCACGTTTAAAATTATCACCCATATTTCCAAAATTGTCACTTAACCTTAATTTTTTTTTTTTTTTTTTTTTCACGTGATTATCAAAAATATGTCATTAGTGAATTCAGATTTCATACAGCTCGTTATAAAATTTTAGAATATTATTTTATGGTAATTTAATTCAAATTCGTTTATACTTAAAAAAGTTCGTTCTAATTAATGGTATACGGCTAGAATTAGAATTGCAAGATCTCAGCAATGTTAATGCAAATATCGCTTAAATATAAAAAATAATGTGAAAATTATCTTAATGGTGAATATTATTATGTTTTGTTAATAAGGTATGTTCGTTGTTTCAGGAATTATACACACTGGTGTCCGTAGGTTATGGAGTACCACATTTTTAAAACGCTTACCATCAAAATAATTATCATTAAAAGAATGAAGATAAAGGTGAAATTAATAAGCTAAAAAATAAATAAATAAAATAAAAGTTGTTAAGAAACAGAGATATTTTGTTAGTGGAATTTTAGGTTTATTTTTTTCATTTTAACAATAATATTGTTCTATTAACCAAACGAATTTGTTTTGATTAATCAAAAGAATAAATTTTGTTGATTTAAACAAATTTTCGTTTATTCAAAAATCTGTTTGATTAAAAAATATTTTACTGTAACTCAAATTATTTGCATTATTCACACCATTCTCATTTATATTACCCCACTCATTTACATTATTCACACCATTCTCATTAACATTACCACACTCATTTACATTATTCACACCATTCTCATTTATATTATCACTCTCATTTACATTATTCACACCATTCTCATTAATATTACCACACTCATTTACATTATTCACACCATTCTCATTTATATTATCACTCTCATTTACATTATTCACACCATTCTCATTAATATTACCACACTCATTTACATTATTCAAACCATTCTCATTTATATTACCCCACTCATTTACATTATTCACACCATTCTCATTTATATTACCCCACTCATTTACATTATTCACACCATTCTCATTAATATTACCACACTCATTTACATTATTCACATCATTCTCATTTATATTATCACTCTCATTTACATTATTCACACCATTCTCATTAATATTACCACACTCATTTACATTATTCACACCATTCTCATTTATATTATCACTCTCATTTATATTACCCCACTCATTTACATTATTCACACCATTCTCATTAATATTACCACCCTCATTTACATTATTCACACCATTCTCATTTATATTATCACTCATTTATATTTTTCACACCATTCTAATGCCATTTTCAAATTATTTATATTATTCATATATATTTATTCTCTCTCACACACACAAAGAAAAAAGAAAAAAAATGGTTATATTAACAAAGTTTTTATTATTTTATTAAAACATTTCTTTCTCTGAACTAGATCTTCACTCAAAGGGATAAGTCTGAGCGATTTTGCTGAGAATATATGAGGGGGTGGGTCGGTGCAAGAAAGTACCAAGGCACATTTTAGATGGATGAAATCGAACACTGTACGTATGTCCATACCTGCCAACATCCTAATTAATATTCCGTAATGTTATTAGTCCCGCCCTTTTTTTACACCAGTAAATTTGGAGAGTTAAATTTCCCAAATGCAATTACAATTATAAGGAGAAAAATACTCTAAAACAATACTGGTTTGAAAAAAAAAAATCGGCGCATGCAATACATACGAAATATTAATTAGTATGTTAGCAGGTATGTATGTTGCTTATTAATGTAAATTTTAAATCCTACAAATCATAAGCTTGTAAAATCGTTAGGAGGCTAAATTCTTTACAGCAAAAATAATCCTCACAAGACTCGTTTAGCCGAAATTTTGCGTGTTGACGCAGATTGTGAGGACAAAACCCACCTAAAAATTGCTTATAGATACATATCCGATATTGCAATTAAACTACGAAATAAATATCAATGTTAGAATTACAAAACGTCATATATAAGTAAAAGTGTCCAATATCTGTCTTCCTAGTTTAAATTCAAGTATAAGAAATTGAGTAAAAATGAAAAATTATCAACTGATTAAAGTTATTTAACTACGACAAGTACCTATAAAACCATTGTACGAAAGAAATCATTTGTGACCAGAAAAAAAAAAAGAAAAAAAGAAAAAGAAAGAAAGGCAAAGAAAAATTATGTGAATCGCATATGTTAAACTCTTTCCAACTGTATATACCTATTACCTCGTTTAATCTTGAATGTACTTTTAACGTACAATGTATGTCAATATATTTGCCTCCATGGTGACACCTTAAACATTTAGTTTTTAATTAGGGAGGTAGAATAATAAAAAAAATTATTTTTGTATCGTTTTCTTTATTTTAAAGAAAAAAAGATATAAGTAACAGTTTGCTTTTATGTAGCCCTCACGTAGTGATTCCCATTGTAATATATTGTCTAAACATAACACGTCTGAAGTAGTATATTTTAGAAATTAGTATATTTGAGAAATGCCAAGCTGGTTATCAGCCAGGTATCTCAGTGGTTAGAGCATCCGTGCGTTAAGCGGACGGCCCGGGTTCGATTCCTGGCTCTGGTATTTTTCACATGGTTGGTAAAAATCAGCCTTCCACTCCATTTCATCAGGAATAGTATATTTTAATTTAACTATACAGTAAAGAGCCTCACCAAAGCATGTTTATAACTTTATTTTTAAAAAGAAGTTTTAAAAGGTTTGCTTTTATGTAGCCCTGTAAATTGACTAAAATTCGCAGACAAATTTTCAGTGAGAAGAAGCAGCCTCGATTTAGATTCCATAAGGAGCCAATCAAAGAGAACATTGTTCTTGAAAAGCGGCACATCCTCAATACAGAATTAATACCATGGTAATATCGCCTGGAACCACTTCATAGAAAATACGATAGATTATATGACGAATGTACGCATAATATTTAATGAATGGCCAAGCAAATGGAAAGGGTCACAAAGTGCGAAGATTACACTGTGAGTAATTTCTGAGGCGTCGCCTTCCAAACTGTCCTACCTTCAGCAGTGTTAACAAAAGACTGGGAGAAACCGGCTCATTTAATATCTCAAATATAGGTATGGGGCAATTTTATTTACAGCAAAAATGTCTCGAGCTAGGAATCGAGCCTGGAAACTACATCTTAACATGGTGATGCTCAACCACTGAGCAATCCGGAACTGTTCTCCATCGACAACTTAGGTTTCGTCTTTGCATTCTCCATTTTAACAGACTTGGACACACACACACACACAAAAAAAAAAAAAAAAATACAACCCAAGAAAAACACCAATCACACTGAATTACGATATACGACTCGTATATTAAGAAAGATATACAACACAAAATCAGAAGAATTAAACATATTTTGCTTTTAAATGACGAAATTTGTCGATTGGAAATTGCCTGGTATAGCTCAGCGGTAGAACATATTAACTCATTAAGTCGTAGGTACAGTCGGTAACAAAAGTGTCCGAACACTAGCAAAAATTCCTATGCAAAAAAGTACACTTCATACGGTTTTGTTAAATAAATCCTCATCGAATCATATTCTTACACTGACTAAGATAAGGATTCGATAAGGATTTATTTAACAAAACCATATGAAGTGTACTTTTTTTACATAGGAATTTTTGCTAGTGTTCGGACACTTTTGTTACCGACTGTAGATGGTTTGATTCTTGTCTTAAGATATTTTGCACTCTAAGTAAAATTTTTAAACTTTCAGTTCCATATTTATTATTTAATCAGTCAAATTGTATTGGAAATAATCTAATTCATAATAAGTATATGAGACATCCGTAGAATAAACGAACACTAGAAACAAGAGAGCTTATACTGAACAGATATTGGTCGACTTCTTCAAAACCGAGTGTGACAGTCGACAATGATGTATGCCATAGTACGGTATAGTGCATTGTTTGTGAGAAAGACATGCAATGCTTCTACATGGATTATAGTGGTGAGCGGCCTCCTTCCGTCTTTGAACTCTTTGAAATGCTTCTACATACAAAGGGTTTAATGCTTAAACGTTGATGATTATTCCCCGCTGTCTACAGTTATAAGTGGATGCTCGAAATTAGAACGAACAATTCTTACTTAGTGTTATTTACAGATGAGGCCTCATTTACCAGGGAAATCACATAAATACTCCGAAATAAATATGTCAGGACTACTTAGTTACAAAAATAATACTTTTTATAACAGGGTGGATAACTTGAATCCAAATAGTCCGAAATAAATCTTAACAAGATGACCTTCGTGCAAGAAAGCAGTGCTGTACAATCTTTTGACCGCAAGACGCAACCGCATGTTTCAGAAAAAGTTGGACTGCTAAACATTGAGAAGGAACAACTCACAATTCAAGTTGATTTCATCGTGGGTTTCGATTTAGTTAAATTATGACAGATGACTTACTCTTAAATTTCACGTTTCACCTTCTTAACATACAAGAGGAAGCCAAGTGTGACACTCGATGTGTTCTAGTATAGGGGGTACATACAAACGAAACACTTCCAGTTGCAAAGCCGTATGCAGGCGTTCCAAATGAATGACTGCAGTCGGCAGAAAAAGTATCCGAGCACTAGTAAAAGTTCCTATATGAAAAAAGCACACTTAACACTCTTTTGTTATATAAATCCTTGTAGAATCGTGTTCTTAGTCTGAGTAAGAACAGGATTCGCCAAGGACTTATTTAACAAATCTGCATTAAGTGTACCTTTTTTACATAGGAATTTTCGCTAGTGCTCTGTTACTTTTGCTGCCGACTGTATTTGTAAAAAAAAAAAAACCGCAAAGTTTACGTCATCGAAATTGCAAGCGTTCCGTTTGTATGTAACCCTAGGAGGAAAGGGACATCCTAAGTTAGACCACATTGTGCATAATGTATAAAAGGGGCTTATAATATGGACAAGTATCAGAATAGGAAGATGTATTAACTTGCATATTATCCTGAATAACACTCTGACAGGTTGAGCAGCCAGGTATTATAAGCACTTCACATACTCGCCGAGGTTGAAATTTATGCTGAGGTCACAGATAATTAGTTTTTTTTTTTTTTTTTTTTTTTTTTTTTGTATAATAATGTCATAACCTTTGCTGATCGATTTAGGGAGAATATGTTTGAAGAGAACAAAATATACAGCATGTGAAAAAAAGTATGCTCTTCTGATTTATTTTGGATTGGGCATATCGGACATGCCCATTGTCTATGTATATTGCACGTCGTAAGATGAGCATATTCGGGCGATGCCTCCAATAATGACCAGCGTCTTCAACAATTGCCAAGAACTTAATTGGGAAGTTAATTGATTGAATATTACCTTTTTTGAAGAGTTAGCAGAATTATCAAAATCATATAGATAACCTTACACAAAAGCGTGTACTATCCTCTTTATTTTCAACTGTACACAATGAATTAAAACATAGTATTTTTCTAAAAATGTAAAAATAGTTTAAACGAAATGTTATAGAAATAAAAAATAATAATGTATCTAGTATGGATTAGAACTTTACAGATTTTGCAAAAACTGTAGAATTACTTTTAATACTATTTAACAGTTTTAACAGCCACATACATAAATGCATCTTATGCACTTGCATGTAATTTCATCGAAACATAAAAAAAGAATTTATTTCTATAATTATTTTTTTATATATATGTATGATTACCTATTGAAACAAGGAAAGCTGACTATTTTCTAGTACCAAATAACAACGCTTTCATTTTAGTTATCATTTTATTCTTATTAAATGGTCACCATTTTTATACTTACATATTTTTAAAAAGTTTTTATATTCTTGTATATACTAATCTGTCTTATAATCATGCATATTCCCAGACATACATATTTTTGTATATGCATGAATGTATCAAAAACTAGAGACTAAGGCGTATAATCATAACATCGTTTTATCTTGCAAGGAAATGATACACTCATCCGCTCACAGTCCCTTATCCACAAAAGTTCATAGTTCAAAAAGTATCAGTTTCAATCTTCTTAAAACTAACACATAATCTAGCTAAAACTGTGAGAAGTGCGTCAACAAGATACCTAAAACGTACAAAAAATAAAGCATTTGAAATCCTATTACCCAAAAGATGAACATTTCCTAAACCACTCATGCAAGAAATCGGCAATAACGTTTTCGTCGTTCATCGTTCTCTTGATATCTTCCAGCCCTCTCTACGGAAAATTGGGGTGTCACCATCTGTCTTAGAAAGAAAATTGAGAAGGGACCTTTTGGTGGTACTGGTCGATAGCGAAAGGGGTCATCTACTCAGGAGATATTTTGTTGTACAGGAAATGCATACCCCAGCTGTTGGTTCACTGGCATGGAAGAGGGTGAAATGAATTTATAACATGTAAAAGATATCATAAACACTTAAAAAAAAAAAAAAAAAAAAAAAAAAAAGTCCAGGAATTATCAGAAAAGGCATACATACATCATATTATATATCAAACCTCAGTATAATACATTTAAGATGCATGTATTATCTGCGCATATGCGAAGATTAAAAAGACTTTTACATAATTTAATAATTAATCATATAGATCAACGCATATCAAAAACCTTTTTTTAAAAAAATAAATAAAATAAAATATAAAAATAAAAAATAAAAAATTATACACAAAAGAGAAAACCTCTATTTTTTTTTTTTTTTTTTTTTTTTACATTACTGACTTTTTAAAGGTTGTTCCCACATTTCTATTTTCATTATACATGAAAAAATAATTACACTTATTATAAGATTACTCATTTAATAATTATTAATTTAAGAAGTTTTGCGAGATCTTAGCAGTGATGTGATGTGCAAAATAAAAATTATTACAATATACGCAACATATTTCTCACCATTTATAAATAAATGCAATTATCTATCGACTTGTAATAAAAGTAGCAATTTGTGAATATCACTTTACTAAGATATAAGTTAGTCAATAACTAATATTCGACAAGACTTTTAGAGAGTTAACTTACGTATTTAACTATCAAATTATGCATTTTTTATTTATTTATTTATTTATTTATTTATTATTTATTTATTTATTTATTTATTATTTTTTGTAACGTTCGTACACGAAGTCGTAGCCAATGGTTGGTTGGTTTTAACCCCCCCGCCCCCCCCCCACACACACACATAGACCTTATATAAGGTCTATGCACACACACATACGAAATTTTACAAATTTGCGGAAGTTTTTTATACTGAATAAATATGTAGTAAAGCTTGACCGCCTCCGAAAGTTTTTACGGCCTTATTCGTACATGCGCAGAAAAAGTACCTTTTATATCTCATATAAGAGAGATTTAGGTTATTTGTATTCAAATTGTGATATATTATTTCTATGGTGATTTGATAACTTATCTGAAAGCGACGTTAAATTTCGTTGGAAATTATTAATAATATAAATTAAAAATAATTTTTTTTAATTAAAAAAATGTTAGGATTATTTTAGTTTTACATGATAAATTGATACAAATGTGTCAGAAAATTATACAGGGTCGATATTTATATTGACAGACTTACATATTATTCCACGCTTTTAATGATACAGAGTAATAGCAAAAACTATTTATTAACTCAATTTGTTGTTGGCCTCGTAATTATTGTTATAACAGATTTTCGATGAAAAAATATAAGAGTATTTTGTTTATTATAATCGTATATCACATTCTAAATTTACATATGTATTCAGAATTATGGTTATTTTTTGATGCCGAATATCTTATTCTCTATCATCATTTTGAAAAAGAGAACATTATGCATAAAATAATAGTGATAAACCAAATAATATTTCATATCAATAAAAAAGAAAACCTCAAACGTCAATACATAAATTCCATACAGATTATTCTGAACAATATTTTTTGGAAAATCATGCGTATCTCTCTATATTTTTTACAAGAGATAAATTTGAAAATTCAAATCTTATACAAACGAAAATAATCAAATAAGAGGCGTGATATCCAGGATAGAGGTAAATAAAATAGACGTTTGTAAATATGATGATCAAATACATATACGATTTGTTCTACTATTGCAATATTAGAGTACAGTATTATATTTTAGGCATTTATTCCTTTTAAACCATTTTTATGGTTTTTATAGCTTATGAAGAATCCTTCAGAATGCCTATTTTTAAATTGAATGAATATATCGAGTGATGATACAGAAAATTAAATTTCCATATGAGAAAATATTATTTGTGTGTTTATTGTTTGTGTAATATAATAATGATAATAATAGCTCTCGTATATTAGTATAGAAAGACATTTTTTCTTTTTTTTTCTTTAGGACTGAGGGCCTATTAGTCTCAATCTGGGATTTTTGCGTTGTCGTTTTCGATAGTTGGACATTTGTCGAAATCTAAAATTTATCGAAAATATAATTGAATAATTTGAAAGCGATGTTATAATTTGAAAAAAAGAAAAAAACTAATAGTCCTCCGTCCTAAACTAAATTCTGCTTTTGCCAGAATTTCCTCAAAATCTTTTTTTTATTATTATTATTATTGAAAGAAAAAGAAAAGAAAATTAATAATAATCAGTATCGTTACAAGCGATATCGAAAAAGTTTTTTTTTTTTTTTTTTTTTTTATAATTTTGAATTAGGAAATAAGAAGTGCGCGAGCAATATGAAATAAAAATAAGTAAAAAAATGTATTTAATGGTTTAATTTTTATATAAAACAAGATCGCGTGCTATCTTAAAAAGTAGATGTAAAATTTAAAGTTTAATTTTTTTGGCAACAATTATAAATTAAAATAAATAGTTTAATGAAAGTTTAGAAGTTAGAATTTCTAATTTTTTTTTTTTTTTTTTTTTACATTTTAAAACTCACATTTTCTACTATCGATTTAGTTCAGAATGCATTTAAGGGACCAACCATAAACTGAAAAAGAGCGCAAATAGTCTGGATCATCCTGTATTATATAAAGCTATAATTAACTTGTAACTTTGACACAATGTTGCACATACTATGTATACGTTTCGTTGTGGAAATTGTGCAATTATTTATGTAGATATAATTATTTATTTATTTATTTTTTCAAAATTGAACTATTATTAGTGCGGAAAAATCGTCATTATACCTTCATATTTTACACCCATTTTTAACTTTTCAATACACTTTTCTATCTCCTACCGGGGTCTTTAAAAAAGTACAAAATCTTTTCTTTCTCTCTTTCTTTCTTTTTTTTTCCCAATAAGTTAGAAACATCTTATCGATCGATATAAAATGTTTCATTTATATTAAAGACAACATTGTCTCTCTATAACATATTCAGCTTCTGAAAATAATTAAAAAGAACATATCTATTTGCTCCGATTTTAATTTTTTTCAGACCGTACATTGTTTTTTTTTAAATGAGTTAATTAGCTGAAGAGGCATTAGTGGAATATTGCTTATTGTTTATCAATATATATGTATCACGTATTAAGATAACGGAAGTAATAAGAAATTTCTATATTTGGTAATTTAATTTATTATTAACTATCACATATTACCTTCTTTAATGTGTGGGAAAAAGCAAAATATTCCAACCTGACTAAAAAAAAAAAAAAAAAAAGAAAAGAAAAGAAAAGAAAAGAGGCATTGTTGAGAATTCTAGACAACTTTTTCTTGTTATTGGGTATTATAAACATTATAAAAATTATATACAAAACCTATTTTCGATTTTTCCTAATATACATGAACTAAATAAATAAATGTTTCTTATAATCATATTTTTTAATGAGTAGTTGATTAAAAAATTTAATTATCACTCAATTTTCTTTAAAATATTTTTAACAACAACAAAATAATCATGATAAAGAAAAGCATTTTTATTGCAAGTCTCAGAATGTGCGTAATCACTCCAACCAAAACTCGCATGCATTTAAAAGAAGAGTCCTTATCTATGAGGAGAATAACAATGCTCTCAGATTTCCGTTGCTAATATTACAAAACCGAACCCCAAAGGAAGAAACTCTTTTAAGTTAACAAACTATAAGAAATACTTATGATATTTCGTCTAGATCCTAATAAGGAGAAAAACTTAAACCATTATTAGTCAACGAAAGTTGTGGAATCTTTTGAAACAAGATTCATAATAACTTCGAAAAAGACTTCCTTCTTATTTTAAAATACCGAGCATATATTTTTTACCCCAGAACTCAGCCATTATATTTCAGTTGAAAACTTTCCCCAAACGAGCTCACGTGGATTAAAAATCTGTCTTTCCACGTCCCAAGGCAGGCAATCAGAATTCCCTACTCAGTTCTAGACTCATAACGAAGCAGACCTCTCTCTCTCTATCTCTCTCATTACTTGGCAGATTGTTTCTCTGATCCTTGGCCCTGGCCTTAGTTATCCGGGCCACACAAGCTAGGGCCCACGCGGGGCCCGTAATTAGTTTCAGAACTGAAGGCTGGGCGTACTATGACGAACGCGCTGATTGGCCAATTACGGGTGTCACTCGCGGGCCCTCTCGTTAAGGGTCACGTGACATACGAGAAGTACTAACGAACGACAGTGTGGGGGTGGAGAAACCCCTTGACCCCTCAGTCTTCAGAAGTTACTTTGGAAGGAGTTGCGCCTTTAGGTTGTTTTCTTTGTCTTCGATTTTTTTTTTTCTTTTCGTTAATTAGGTGGAACATAGATCTTAGTGTTACAGAATGCGGCTTTCAGATCTGAATTTTGTCTTTTATCTGCCTGAGGTTATCGTTAGTTTTTCATGTTTTTAGAGGCAAATTCCGAATTTTTTTTTTTTTATACTTGTGGATTGTGGTCAAAAGTTATGCCGTCATTAAGAAAGTTCTATATCTTTTATTGAGAAGAAGGGCTACTAAGATAATGTGGAATTATAAATGATGAAGTTTAATCGACATTTTTTAGCTAAGTCATTCAGACCCTATCCACTGTCTCATTTCCCCTTCCCCTTAAAAAAATATAAATAAATAAAATAATAAAGCATGTTGTCATTATATGCGTAAATAAATTTCAACCGCAGGGGTTATTTTCGCAACTTTTAAAAATCATTAATAGGAATTCCGCTTTTAAAAATTCTGTATAATTAGGTGTTCATTTACAGAAAAAAAAAACTTGGTTTTTATTCTATCAATAAATGATACTTTGAGCAAGAAAATTTATCCCTTTTTAATGATGGTATTTGTCAAATTTGAAAAAGCTGCTAATTACACTTATTTTATAGCATACTTCTTCTATTTTAGAAAGAAATAATTGCATTTACTTATTCATTTATTTTTTTTTCGTGATTTATTACATTTAACAATCTTTACAAAACTAAACAAATAAAGAAGCAAACTAATTTTAAAACTACTTGCTTGTCATAAATAAGGATTTTATTTAAAAAATTCTGAATAATATGATTATGTATTTAATAACTATTATGAGTCATATGCAAGTTACAATGGCTATACACACTCACACATACATACATACATATGAAAAAATATATATATCGTGAAAATTTAAACCTCCAGTATTAGATGGGCTTACGCATATTAAGATGTCCTAAACGCGATTTAAGCATTTTTATTACACGTCTGTCAGTGTGTTTGTCTGTGGGTTATCAACATTTTGTGGCCGCTTGAATGAACAGAATTTAACCAGACATGACATTTATTTGGACCTTGACTTAAATTGATGCTGATTACATTTATGAATTGACCATTCAATAAGTGTTGTCATTTCATAATTTTTAATATGGCAGTATAGGATAGATTTCGTGTAAATGTAAAAAAATGTAAATAATTAACTTTAACCAATGAATGTAAACTTAAAAAAATATACTTACTAGTGGATCTGCAGATCAAGAGCCTCAACGTCCTATTTGCATCATACACTATTCAACAGTTCATTTTTATTTAGTCCTTATTATATAATATATTGTATATTGATTCGATTGACTTCCTACATAAACAGTAAAGTTTCTCAGGGGCTGCCGCTCCCCTCAACCCCCCACTGTACCTCTCTATCTGTATATATATGTATTCCTGATAATTGATAGTCTTGTAATAATTCGCTGTAATTCATAAACACTTGTACCAAATTTCACGAAAACTTATTACATAACATATTGGAATTATTTTGTGTAACCCTGTAAATTATTTACCAATTCTATGCCCACACATTTCCACAGAAAAACATGCCTTTAAAATTCTATTAAAATTTCATTATATTTAATGGGGTGTAACCATGTTAAAATACACTTTTAAGAAATACCGACTATAGACCGTAATAGTACGAAATTCTTTTATGTATCCCGGAAAAGGAACCACAGTAATTATATATACTAAAAAAGAATACACCTATTTAATTAATTATATATCATTAATATTTCAACCCAATTTCACATCTTTTGAATGATTACAGTACGTCATTGGAATTATTTTGTGTGGTCCCGTAAATAAATTATTTAGTCTATACATATACTTTTTTTCGAATAAAGATGCTTTTAAGCATCTTTATAATATACGTTAATTCTATTATGTTCAATGCAGCATAAACACATTAAAGTGCGCTTAAATAAAAATTAGTCCATAGGCTCTTATGTCACGAAATTCTTTTGAGTGTCTTTTGTCCATAGGCTCTTATGTCACTAAATTATTTTCTGTGTCTCTGTAAACGAACCATAAATATTGTATGCACCAGTAAAAACTATTCAGCTTTTTCTGCGTTTTTCACGAATAATTGTTCGAAATTTCACATAATTTGGATGGTTACGTGACATTGTCAGAACACTTTTGTAAGGTCCTATACATTAATATGGAAGCCTAAGAGCACATATTTTCTGCAGAAAACATAAGTTTAAGCATCTCAATAATGTACGCTAATTTCATTTTGTTGATTGCAAAGTAATGATGTTAAAATGCGTTTAAACGAAATTCACCCCATATGCCGTAATCATAAGAATTTTGGCGTGTTCATAAATACACACAATTCATAAACAATATAGGCATAAAAACTCATACAGCTATTTCTATACATAGCCTGAACGTGTGTGCCTATTTGCAAGTCAATCGGGTCATTTTTGCGGCCGCTTGCGGTACATACAAATTCTGCCGTAATGATAAAAAAATTTTTGGTGTGTCCCTGTACACGAGCTGCAACTGGAATACACACCCAAACCTCTACAGCTAATTCCGTGTGGCTCATAAACATGTGTACCAAATTGTAAGTCAATAGCGTGATTTTTGCTGCCGCTGTCGTGGTACATACAAGTTCTTCCCATAGGCTGTAATGATAAGAAAAACTTTGGCGTGTCCTTGTACACGAACTACAAATGGAATGCACATCCAAAACTATACAGCTAATTCCGTGGGGCTCATGAACATGTGTACCAAATTGCGAGTAAATAGCGTGATTTTTGCGGCGCTATCGCGGGACAAACAGGCAGACACACATCCGAAACCCAAAATCTCAACAGGGAAGGAGCATCGTTTCGCCTCCTGGGGTAACCCCGGATTTAAATTTTCAGTATCAGTATGATGAGGTGCTAAGAAAATAGCACGAAACGTTTATGTTTTTTGTGTTACTTATTAACACCTTCCAACGAAGTTGAAAAAATGTTTATGACCTCGGTTTCTCTGTCTGTTCTCATTTGTCTATCTGTCCACGCTCTAACTCCCGTAAATATTAATAGAAATTCTTGAAACTCATATATGTTCTTTAAGTTCATTATCGAATGCTCCCTATTGAAAATGGAATAAATACATTACTGGTTTGTGTACAGGGACACCCGAAAGTATTCCAATGCATTGAGTTCTACGAGAGGTATTTCTACAAACTACATCTTAATATCTTTACATTGCACAAATCTGAATGAAATTGAAATAGGATATTCTGTATATATTTTCAGACTTTCTAAAAAAGGACATACGTTATTCATGTTTACTAAAGAATATTCCCTATTTAAAAACATATTAATAAGCTCTGTACAACTGATTTGTGTGCATAGACACCCAAATAATACCAACGCATTGCGTCTTATGAGAGACATTTATATAAATCCCATTTAAATAATTTTTGACTGCAAAAATCATAAGGAATTTGACATTTACTGTTAATATGCTAAAATAGAATTTGTTTATCGATCATATTTACAGTGCTAGACTAAAATATTCAAATGCATTAAAGGCTTAATTTAAAATTGCTGATATTGCATTTCTGTTTGTGTTAAGCATTTTTAACACTTTCCAACAATGTTTAAGAGTGATTATAAATTCAGTTAGTCTATCGGTCTACCTCTCTGTCCTTCTATCGTTGTATGGTAACGTAGGTACAATCTTCGAAGGTTAAACGAAACATCACGTAGATATAGTTGGAAAGTGTTAATAAACAATGAGTATCACGTGATTTTTCGTTCTTGTTTTAACTTGTATTTTACTGAACATTTTTTAATAATTGTCTCTCATTCAGTTGTTTAGAAACATTTTCGAATTTTTCTTACAGTATTTTATCTCTCACTTTGTGTCAAATCTGTTACCATAATTTTTAATATTAAAATGAGACTTATGCAATTTTATATTTAAATATTATTTTCTAGATAGATTTAGAGGATTCCATTAACTAAGATTCAAATTATGCAATTAAGCTTTTTTTTATTTTTATTTTTTATTTCTTTAGTGATTTAATTTGAAAGTAAAGTTAGTTACTTATCAGGTCCTTTACCAGGCAACATTATACATTCTATATTTCAGTGAAAGTTTTTTGCCAAAGATCAAAAGCGGACCACTAACAAATTAAAGAAATAAAATAATGTTTGGGATCAAAAGTAAAAATTATTGTTTCAAATATGTTACAGTTGCAGCATATGATAATTTGATTTTGTGTTCGAGTTAAGGCCAATTGTCTACGTTAGGTGCCTGCACCTAAGGGGAGGGGGGACGCCTTCCGTTGGGAGTGATGGTTATTCTAGCGTATAATAAAAATACTTCTTTTAACAACTTATATTCATTTGCATGTATTTCAATGCACACACACACACACACATATATGATATATATATATATATATATATATATATATACAGTCGAACCTCTTTAACATGAATTTCAAGGGGAATAAAAAACTTGTTCATGTTATCAGTAGTTCATGCTATCAATAACTAATCTTTAGTATAACTAAACTAACCTTTATTTTGACGAGGATTGTGGAAACAGTTCATGTTAAAAGTAATTCACGTTAAGCGTGTTCACGTTCACGAGGTTCGACTATATCTTATACTATTAAGCGAGCAAGATTTGTATGTATATTTCACTATTCTCGAAAACGGTAGCTCGGCCAGCCACGTGATTCGACACATATGTGCCCCCCGAAGGGTCCTTGTGCACCTCGAAGAACAATTTCAAATTTTTAATTAGTTTTCTTTTAATTGATTAAAATATGAAAGTAATAACATCATAATAGCTTTAAAATTAGCCATTTAAATTTTATTCATTATTTAATTGTTGTCAACAAAATTTACGAGTTCATTTCTTTCGACAGGAAAATAACTACATTTACTTAAGCGGTAAAAAGGTAGTAAATAACTAAATTTACTTCCTTTACAATAAAAAATTATAAAAAAAATAAATTATGCATTTCACAAAAATTGTCGTCATTATCACTTTAAAAAAATTATTCACATTAATAAAGTGCTAATATAGTTTACGATGCTAATATATGTTGTGCTAAATGTTCTATTTTTTTTTTTTTTAGCAACAGGCATTTTAATCTAGGTAGCGCATCAAAAATATAAATAAGTTATAAAATATTACAAAAAGAAAAAAAAATTAAACCGAAATAGTAGTCACATAAATGATCTATTTTTATCTGAGTAGATAATTTTTAAAAAATGCAGTTTAAAAAATACAAAATTTATTACAGCAAGCACTATTTTAAACCTAAAAACCATTAAAAATATAAACAGAATATGTAGGATTCTTATATATTAACGAAAAGGTGTCCGATAAAAGTATTAGCAAAATAGACTTCCCCTTTTTATACAAGAAATTATACCCCCCCCTTCCCCCCTCCCCCCCCCAAAAAAAAACATCGCTTTTATGGCGACAAAAATTAAAAAGCCGCTAAGGGAGAGGTATAAAGTTGTGTAGCACGATAATTTTACTTACTTATTTATTTTTTTATATACCAAAAAATACGGTAATTTAATATACAAATAAATGAGCAGCTGTATGTGACTGCACTTGCACGCTGTCGGGCAGAAATATTTGTTTAATTCAAATTAATATTTAAATAACTAAATAAAAATAAAAATATGTTTAAAGGGAAATATATATAACCGCATAGAAACATAAGTTGTCTAAAATACAGCAGAAATAGTGCTCATAGCATATTTTTACAAGGGATTAAGTCTTTTTCTGCATCAGTTGTACTGTTGCAATGGAAATAGTTTTAGATACAAGTTGAAAATGAAAGGGCAGTTCATTCACTTCCAGTGGGCTCAGCCTCCACCACAAACTTGGCGAGTGGGCGACCAAATTTGTTGAAAATTGGTAGTTTAGGGTTCCCGAAGTTTCGAAGCTCTCCGACACACGGGAACATAAATCTCAAGTTTTCCATGGGATTCTCGATGGAATCATCGCCAAGCTTCATCGCTAAAAGTTATAAATTGGGGTGAGTTGATTTCTGCGAAAGAGTATGTAGTCACTGCGATTCAGAGTTATTCAGAGACCTATTTTGAGTGTTTGCACTTTAGGGATTGAGCTCTAAGCGACTGGAAATTTTTCATGAGCTAGCGAAATTTTCTGCTCTGGAGTATTTGATGTTATTTGCTTTACTTCTGTGGAACAAGTGACTATTTTTTGGACTATTCCAGAACATTCATCGAATAGTAACAGCTTCAACTGTTTCGAGAATATTCGAAGAATTAACAATACTATTGGACTGTTTTCAAGAATATTCGTTTTAATAATAGTTTTGTTGTACATATTCGAGAAGTTCAAAAAATGTTCGATATTGCCAAGGAGGTTCCATACTAAAACTGTGACGAAAATAGTCGCAAATCGAAATATATTTATTTAAACCTTTCAATTATTCAATTAAAAAGAAATAATGTAAATATAGTGCTCAGAGAAGCGGGTAAAGCCTGCTAGTATATGTTTAATGGAAAAAAAAAAAATGTACATTTTTTTGTTTATAACATGAGGGATTTTGAAACCAATGAAATATCCTTCTTAGAAAGCTTGGCATATTACAGACGAGAAGCATACTGCAATCAAAATATAAAAATAATAAATATAAGATGAAACATATTCATTTTTACTAGATAATGTTTAGCTACGCATGCACAATCATTAACAAAATTCGTTTGCATAATTTATTAATCAAAGCTTAGAATTACCTTTTTAAAAACATAAGCAAATATCGGAAAATTTTAGAAGTATATTGCCGATACAATTAGTAAAGTTTCAGCTGCTTTCGAAATGAAGTAAAACAATAAAAGGTTTTACCAAATTTTAACTTTGAATCAATTAATGGCAATGTAGTGTGCGTTGATATAAAACAAAATCTGCATAAACCCCTTATCGATTTTTTTTTTTTTTTTTTTTTTTTAACCAATTGAAATTTAACTCATTCTGTCGGTGATATCCTCCTGAATTTTCACAGTATTTCTTATGGTTTTATAAAAATTTAGCTCAATGCATTTGCAAGATAAATTGTACAAAAGAAACTTTTTTTTAACTCTTTCGCATCCGCAATGAAACACTGTAAGCAAAAATGCTCGTATTTGAACAAGTATTTAATATTTTTATGCTCTGATTACAGCATGTGTTCACTACTGTAATATGTCAAATTTTCTAAAAATGTCATTGCACTGGTTTGAAAATCCTCCATGTTATAAGAAAAGGGTACAAAAATTTTTCGATTTTGTTAAAGAAACCTTAATATCTTCATCATTCTTATACATTTGAATAAAGATAATAAAAAGGATCATTACAACCTTATGCTACAACAAAATTACAAGGTATTATTATAATAATTCTTGCAGGACGATCCCAAAAATTGCTTTTTGTTATTGTTGCTGTTGTTACTAATCCTCTTTTTTCCTTCAGGACAAAAATTTTGCTGATATATATCGGTATAACATGTCCAGTACAACTCAGAAGTTTCAAGATAATTGGAAAATTTTCTCTAGAAATTCGAAAAAAATGTGTAACATGCAAAGTGGCGAAATATTTATTGACTGGTAAAAAGAAATAACAATTATGTATAGAGGAAAATTTTGTGTAATAGCACAAAAAAAAAAAAAGCATCTCGTGCAGTGGAATTAATTTCAGATTTTGTACTTGAATATATCTTCTGTTAAAAAAAAAAAAAAAAATCTGATTGAAATTTAATGTTTTACAATCAGGAAAATATTTGTTTAAAATACTGTCAAATTAAACAATTATTTCTTTTTTCTTTTTTTCAAAACAATCATCTAAACGTAAATATACATACACACACGCATATATATCATTATAATTCTTATTGTCATCATATATATATAATAAATAATAATAATTAATTATATGTATAATTAATTAAAGTGATTTAAAAATATTAATAATAATTACAGAACTTTTGCTTGGAACATATTTTATTTTCTACAAAAATGCTAAATTATTATTATTATTGTTATAATTATTTAACAATTTCTTAAAGTAATATTAACTTAAACATTAACTGACGCGTCCCATTGTTACCATAATTCTATCCCGTAATCTTAAAACAAATCTTTCATTATCTACAAATGATTCAGATTTCTACTTTTTTTCTACTACAGAGATTATCTAGAAAATCCTTATTTAAGTATTTTATTTCTCATTTTTAATATTTACATTTTTTATTTTAAAATAAATCCACAACTTTATTTATTTATCTACTTTTTCTTACTGCACCCCTCTCCTTTCATTCTCATATTGAAAGATACAGATATTCTGAATTGTAAATTTCTTTAAGAAATAATGCACTGTTTTAAAATTAAAAAATATGCTGTGTGTCCCATAAGATTGAAGCATGGTTTAATTATTTATAATTTAGATATAAGTGGGCAATGTAAGTTCCAAAATTTTTCAAAATACATACTAAGATCACGTTAATAAAATTTTCTTTCCGCTAATTTTCTAAAAATTACACTTTTTTTTTTTTTTAATTATATATGAATCCCATATACAAATACAATCCGTAAGAAAGTTTATTATTTTTTATGCAACCATATTCTTACAATATATATATATATACCTGTATCTTTAAAATTGAGTGAGTTATAGTTAATTGAAATTTGAAATCTGAACATCAATACACCAAAATCTAAAAGTAAATTTGTAACATATTATAAAAATATATTATGCATGATAGCATTTACCATACTGTCATTTTTACGTGTAAATTCTAGATTGGCGATCCAATCATTTTTATCATTGTTTGAGTGCATTTTGGATATTTTGACACATGGTGTTGTATTTTTGACTTAAAAGTTTCCGTTATCAATTTGTATATGTGCCTTTTTCCCCCAAATAAATAGTCGTTTAAGTGATACGAAAAAAATGTGTATAAGTCAATCTTTTCTCTGTATCGTAAAACAGTTGGCTTTCTGAGTTTTTTTGTAATGGTTTTATCGGATGGAAAATAAAAACTCTTTAATAAACCAAATTTTCCTAGAATGGACGTATGAAATTTTTAAAAAGTGTGATTTTTTAAAAATTAACGGGACAAATAATTTCTAGTCTTATATCAGACCTTATTTAAAAAAAAAAAAAAAAAATTCTATTTACATTTCCCACTAATAGACGAACAATTAAAGCCCGTTTTAATCAGTTTGGTACTCCATGTATAAGCAGTAATGTGACAAGAAATGAAATATTTTAGATGATTTTTATCTTCAGGATGAAAATACATCCTAGATACATCCTGAAGATGTACTGTCGATAAGTGTGCTGTTAGGGACATACCAGATGTCTCAAAATAAACTTGATATTTCAAAACTGCATCTATGCAAATGATATAATCATAATAGCTGTGTGCCCGCACAAAAAGGCATGCAGCGTAAAGTTACAATATATAAACATATCAAAGTTATATCCGTTTCCAAATTATAAAAAAAATAATCTGGTGTGTAGAGGTCAAGACTTACAATTTTTGTAAGTGGCCAGTGGCCACTGAACATGATTAACTCAGTGGCCACTCGCGAGTCGACGTTATACCTGATGTTCACACATATAATTAAAAAATTTATATCTATATACATATAAAAGCATAAAACACAAATGATATGGTCGAAAAATTAAGAAATTGTGGCCTTTATTGTATTATT